>JAODAL010020241.1:0-69984 GCA_025379985.1 Phyllomedusa bahiana | reverse complement strand
CGAGGGGTTATGAGGCTAAACTTTCCCAAACAGTTTGTTTTTGCGAAATTGTGTGTACAGATAACAGGCCCCTTTCAGGTCGGAAAATTTGAACCAAGGATGATCCAAACTTGTGCAAGTCCACAATTCTCTTCCTTATATCTTGGCTGATTTCTTTAGACTTTCCCGTGATATTACACACACAAGCAGTATGTTTCTGGTGTGCATTAAAAATACATCCACAGCAGTGTCTCTAACTTAGATGTTGCCAATACCTATCAGAAGCTTCCAAAGACATGACATCATATGGGCTGTCCCAAATTGTTTAAATGCATCCTAGTGTATGTAAACTGCTGACTTTGCAGACAGTAGTAATACAAATGCCTTAAATTTTCTCTCCTATATTCTGGCATTTGTCTAGTTGTAAATAATATTGGCAACCTTAATTGACATAAAACAGGGAAGGTTTAATCCGATTTCATGTAAGATAGTGATAGAAACTGATAGAAACATGCATATGTGTTATATATATAAATATAATATATAAATATATATATATATATATATAATATATATAATAATATATATATTAAAAATAAGTAGATAGATAGATAGATAGATGTATTATGGTAATTCATAGGTCTTTGAGAGCTATGATTACCTGTTCTTTCCCCTAGAATACACACCTGGGAAAATAACGGACGTCAATTCTCCCCGGCAATTACACGCTGAGTAGAATGAATGTGATAGCTTCAGAGAAACACACTGGCCAGCTGCAGGGGGTATCGTGTTGTGCACAGTACGCTCCCCTATACGCCATCACTGTGTTCATGTGAACATACCATATCAGTGTAAATTTGGTGTGCCCTTGAAATAACTCAAGTCATCAATGTCTAAATCACTGGTAACAATAGTGAGTACACCCCTAAGTGAAAATGGACAAATTATGCCGAAAGTGTCAATTTGTGTGGCCTCCATTATTTTCCAGCACTGCCCTAGCCACTGGAATCCCCTTTCGCTCCTCCGTGACGACATCATGGAGCTTGTGGATGTTAAAGACCTTGCATTCTTCCACCTTCAGCTTGAGGTGGTCCCAGAGATGATTAATAGGGTTTAGGTCTGGAGACATGCTTGGCCAGTCCAGCACCTTTACCCTCATTTTCTTTAGCAAGGCAGTGTTTCTTGGAGGTGTTTGGGATCCTTATGTTGGAATACTGCTGAGCGGCTTGGTTTCTGAAGGGGGTATCATGCTCTGCTTCAGTATGTCACAGTACATGTTGGCATTAATTGTCCCTCAATGAACTGTAGCTCCCCGCAGCCGGTAGCACTCGTGCAACCTGAAACCTTGACTCTTCCACCACCATGCTTGACTATAGGCAAGACACTTGTCCTTGTACTCCTCACATGGTTACCGCTACACACGCTTGACACTATCTGAACCAAATAAGATTTCGGACTCATCAGACTACAATACATGGTTCCAGTAATCCATTTCCTTAGTCTGCTTGTCTTCAATAAAACTGTTTGACGGGTTTCTTGTACATCATATTTAGAAGAAGCTTCCTTCTGGGACAACAGCCATGCAGACCAATTTGATGCAGTGTGTGGCATATGGTCTAAGCACTGACAGGCTGACCCCTCCCTTTTTCCCCCGACCTTTCACCTCTGGAGTAAAGTTGGCAGCACTCGTATGTCTATTTTGAAAAGACTATTTCTGGATATGATGCTGAGCATGTGCATTAAGCTCCTTTTGGTTGACTGTGGTGAGGCTTGTTCGAGTGGAAGCGGTCTTGTTAAACTGCTTTATGTTGGCAGTATTATTATAGCTTAGACCATCTTTATGTAGACCAACAATTTTTTTTTTTCCGATCCTCAGACAGCTCTTTGCCATGAGGTGCTATGTCCCATGACCAGTATGAGAGCATGTTAGAGCAAGAACATCAAATATAAAATACCTGCTCCCCATTCACACCTGAGAACTTATAACACATTAACAAAACCTGTTTAGGGAAAATAGCAAATTGGGCTCAATTTGTTTTCACTTAGGGGTGTATTCACTTTTGTTGCCAGCGGTTTAGATATTTATGGCTATGTTTACCACTGTTACACAAGCTGTACACAAACTAGTTTACATTGTATAAAAATGTCATATTGTCAGTGCTGTCTAATCAAAAGATATAATACAATATTTTAAAGAATTTGAGGAGTGTACTCACTTTTGTGAGTTGGTGTCATCTGTATGTTGTGGGTGGGAATCTATAATGGTTTCTAAGTATAGTGGTAATGGATTTTCAGCATTGCTTCATTTAATCTATTTTCCTTTGTTAATATAGAATTGTCAAATATAGTTTTCAATGTCTCCTGCAGAACTGATTTAAATTATATGAAATAATGTTCTTCATTAGGAGTAAAAGCACTGCATCCATCCCATATTGTAGAAAGCTTTTAGGTAGGTTTGCATCAGATAGGAGCTTCAGTTAAGAGCCACTGCTGCAGAAACGGTCATTTAAAAATCCTGAAAAAAAATTTCTTCTGGAAAATAACGAACACTGGCAGAAATTCGATGGCCCCTACTAGAGTCAATCATGTCTGTCCGGTGTCATTGGAGTTTCTTTATATAATAGTTCTGGATTATAAATTAACGCAGATGTGAACCAGGACTTCAGTCAAGAAATAGGAGGTATTGTTTGCGGGTTCTATTTTGGAAAGCCAAACAACCTAAGGGACAGTTCACACACAGTGGATTTTGATTTAAAGCAGCAGAAACCGAACAAGTCAAGGTGCTTCTATTGTCTGATAGAGCAGCAGGGCTGAATGTCATATACTATGGTTTACCATGAATATTTAAATTAAGCCTATCGGGTGGTTTATGCTGCCCTATCTGAGAGCAGCACATGATGGAAGGAGAGAAGCTGGGCTCGGAGATATACAGGTTTATATACATATTTCACATCTTAAATTTTTTGTAAATATTGTATCATAACTTTTCATGGGACAACACTGAAGATATGAAACGTTGATACAATGTAAATTAGTCAGTGTACAGCTTGTATAACAGTGTAAATATAATATTTCCTCCAAATAAGTTGACACACAGCCATCAATGTCTAAACCACTGGCAACAAAAGTGTGTACACCCCTAAGTGAAAATGGATAAATTGTGCCCAATTTGCCATTTTCCCTCCACTATGTCATATAACTTGTTTGTTACAAGTTCTTGGGTGTGAATGGGGAGCAGCGGTGTTAAATTTGGGGTCATTGCTCTCACGCTTTCTTATACTGGTCACTGGTAGTTTAGTATGGCACCTCATGGCAAAGAAATGTCTGAGGATCTGAATAAAAATTGTTGCTCTACAAAAAGATGACATAGGCTATAATAAGATTGTCAATACTCTGAAACTGCACAATGGCCAAGAATGTTTCCACTCGGAACAAGCCTCAATATGGCTGATCAAAGAATTTGAGTGCACGCATTTTTTCAAAATAGATGTAGGAGTGCTGCCAGCATTTCTGCAGAAGTTACAGGGGTGGGAGGTCAGTGCTCAAACCATATACTATACACCATCAAATTGGTCTGCATGGCTGTCATCCCAGAAGGAAGACTCTTCTAAAGATGACGCACAAGAAAGCCCTCAAACAATTTGCTGCAGACTAAGGACATGGACTTCTCAGACCACAAGACATGGTTCCAGTAATCCAAGATAAACTTATTTGGTTCAGATGGTGTCAAGCATATGTGGCAGCAACCCAGTGAGGAGTAGAAAGACAAGTGTTTTGCCTACAGTCAAGCATGTTGGTGGGCATGTCATGGTTGCTGCCGACTGTAAAGATCTAACCATGAGGGATCCATGAATGTCAATATGTACTGTGATATACTGAAGCAGAGCATGACCTCCCTTCAGAATCTGAGCCGAAGGTCAGTATTCCAACATAACACTAAACACACCTCCAAGATGAGCACTTCCATAGATAAAGTAAATGAGGCCAAAGTTGCTGGATTGGCCAAGCATGTCTCCAGACCTAAATCCTATTGAGCATCTCTTGGGGCATCCTCAAACGGAAGGTGGAGAAGCGCAAGGTCTCTAACATCCACCAGCTCCGTGATGTCATCATGGAGGAGTGGAAGAGAATTCCAGTGACTGCAACCTGTGAACTCTAGTGATCTCCATGCCCAAGAGCGTTAAGGCAGTGCTGGAAAATAATGGTGGCCATACAAAATATTGATACTTTGAGCCCAATGTGTCCATTTTCATTTAGAGGTGTATTCACTTTTGTTGCAAGCAGTTTTGACATTGATGGTGGGGTGTTATTTTGAGGACACAGCCAATTTACTGTTCTACAAGCTGTACACTGACTACTTTACATTGTATCAAAGTGTCAGATCTTCAGTGTTGTCCCATGAAAAGATATAATGCAAAATGTGCAAAAATGTGAGGGGTGTACTCGCCTTTGAGAGATACTTTAATTTGGAGCAGGGTTTCTGAATAAAAAGCAGAGAAAATCCTGACCAGACTGTTTGAGAGACTTAAAGTCCTGCTGACCGCATTCACATAGTTATTGACTGCTTCCCCTGTATCAGTGTGTGTACAGAGCAAACTGTCAATCACTGTATCTCAGTTATTTCAGATTCCCTATGAAGACTTTGCTTTGTACGTCTTTCAGCATCAAATAATATAAACCTACATATCACAGAACTTGGCCTATCTCCTGCTCTTGGGGTGGCATAAACCAGCTGACAGGTTCCCTGTAAGGTAAATGCACATGGGATGGATGTACTAGCAGATTTTCTGCAGTGGAAAATCCTTTTATAATACGGTAGTAGCAGTGTAGATGACATTATGAGAAATTTCATCTACCTGTGGTGTGGATTTTAAATCTGTCATCCACTTCTGTGGCAGACTGAAAGAAGTCAATGGAGGCGGGTTATAACCTATCCTCTATAAAAGTTTGCTTAAAGGGACACTTTGGCCAGAAAGGGTTTTTGTGTGTTTTTTTTTTTTTCTTTTAAAAATCAATATTCCTCAAAAAAAAAAATAAATTACTTATGAATCTTTTGCTTTTGTTGGGACAAGGAACCTTAGTCCAACACTAGTTGCAGAATGGACTTGAATATGAGGGCTATGGGGCCTAAAATAGTCTCCCAGTTGGTGGTGCCATGAGGGCAGTACTCCTATCAAGTAAAGTAGGGGCCTGCTGATATGGCGCCTGATAGAAATGGTAAGGGGCAGGGCACCAGATGTGCCAGAATTTTGCCGCTGTTAGTGGTACAAAGTAAGATAACTTAGAAAAGGTGTAAAGTTAGACAAGACTGTTCTAACCGGTGTCAGATTTATCAACCCGAAGACTAGACGATCTAGTTTGCCTTGTCTAAGAGTTAGGCAGTATTGATAAATTTGTCCCCATGTGTTCCCACCTGTCTATATTCCTCTTACTGCTTTTTTTATTGTTTTGGTTTACAGGACCATATACAGTCAATAGCTAATTTATTCAAAAATTTTTTTTCTCGTTCTTGCCTGTATTTCCTTGAGGTTATCTTTTATGTTTTGGCCTCGATTTGTTTTTCAGCCCCTATCTTTGTCGTTCAATGGCTCTATGACGTGGAACAGCTAAGAATAGAAAATATCCAGACGGACTTCCAATTCATGACTGCAAATCAGTGGAACAACATACAAAGCATTGGAAGAGAGCTAAAGAAATCCCTGCGTGAAGTCCCGTAAGAGATTAACCTGTTTCTAGATCAGAGACTTGACTAGCATTTAGCCATAGTGACATGTCATCGGTCTGTACTGAGACAAGTCTATTACATACGTAGATTAAGGGAAAATAACAGCTAGAAAACAGAAAAAAATTGAGGTCCGCTCCCTTCTTGTATGTTTCTGTAGTTTGCCATCTGGTGCACGGAAGATCTCACCCGGCCACAGGAGCACACACTTGATCTAGAGAACAGATTTCTCCAGCACTCGGACAAGTAGATTAAAAACAACAAATCTTTATGTCCTATCACTGTTTCGACTTTTATCGTATTTTTATATGATGGGACTAATAAAGATTTTTTGTTTTTAATCTTATTTGATTGCTGGAGAAATCTGTTCTCTATATTAAGGAAAGATGCATAATTCAACCCTCTATACTTCTGTGGAAAACGTAATGTGTTGAATTTGGTTTGCATGCAGTCACCTCTAGACTTACTACATATGCATCTGTACACACACATTAAGCGCCCCTTAGGCCATGTCCCCACGGCACGGGTTTTCAGCCGGTTTTTCAGCCGGTTTGCGGTTTTTCAGACCGCCTGAAAGACCGGCCAAAAGTGAGCACAGTTGTGCTCTATGGAAAACCCGTGCAGCAGTCCCCACTTTCCGGGCGGAATATGAACACCTCAATGGGAGGTGAGAGGGCTGTTCTCCGCTCATCACAGAGAAAAGCCGCCCCCCCCCCCCTCTGCCGTGGGGGCGGCAAACCGGCCGGTATTTGTCCTGTGCAGTGTGGATGCGCCCTATATAGTTAAATACTGCTATGCTTTATATGAACAAAATAAAGGCTTACTGTGTGCAGTTTGCTCACATTGCATGTGCCCATCAGGTAGGTCAGTACTCTAGTGCCTCTCAGGAAGGCCCAAAACCGCCATACATTCAGGACTGGGCTCAATTAACGCCAATTATAAAGACCTTATGCAGCCAGGTAAGAGCAGTGCCTGACTAAGACTGATATGGCCACTACACCACACACACAATTCCACCCCTTCCTCCCCCCCCCAAAAAAGCCCGCACCTCTAGATGCAATTTGCCTAAACATCGGTGCCCCGTGTCTTAGACAAATTGCAAAAATCTGTAATGTCCTCAGTCGTCAGACATCAAATTGTTGGGAAAATTGGAATGAAGTTGGTTCAGAAGTCAATACCTGCTTCCAGTGGCCGGGATCAGAGTTAACTTCAATCCCAGCTGTTTAACTACTTAGATGAAGCAGTCAACACAACTGTGGCATATAGATGGTTGTACAGAAAAGGGTTGACCCCTTCCACCTCTCAATAGGTCTTCTTGCAACACGATTGCAGGGTGCCAAGTTTGTCATGGCAGCTGAGGACTAAGGCCATTGTACTGCTGGTATTACACCTTTCCAGTATAAAAGGATTAAAAAACCTTAAAGCACACACTTTGTTTCAATTTCACACACAAAATATAGGTCTGGAAAATACAGATCTATGAAAATAAAACCTTATTTGTACTGCAAAAAAAATAGGTTTCTTTACATCTCCAAAAAACTGGAATAATAAGTGATCCAAAGGAGTCATGTACCCCAAAATGGTACCAATAAAAAACTACACTTTTAGCATTTAAAAAAAAAAAAAAAAAAAAGACTTGCACAGCTTCATAAATTAAAAAGTAAAAAAGCTTAGGGTGACATCTATGAATTTGCCTTCACCATTTTTTTGTCAAAAAAATTTGGGGTTTTTAGATGCATGGGCAAACTTGGCAAAACGGCACCGACGGCGCATTTAATGCCCAAATTTGGTGAAAAAACCCATACAAAATTTGGCTTAAACCCTTTTTGCGAAATTTTTGATTATGCAGCAAAATTTTTTGGGCACTAACCTTTCATTTATACGTCGTGTTAACGCTTCTCTGATCTTTTTAAAAGGGGTGTCGGCACCAATTTAAAAAAATGGCGCAGGGGAATTCATAATTTTGGGAAATACTAAAAATTTCCCATATAAACAAGGATTTAAACCAAATAACCCTGCAAATAATACCCTTTTTAAAACAAAACTTTTACTAAACATCTAAAATATTAACATCTAAACCCCTATATTTTACCACTACATCCTAGAGATAAGCAACTGTCACATCCGCAGGGGAGTAACTCCCCATAAAGAGGGGCCCGCTTTATTGACAAAAAAAAAACCCACTACATCTGTATAGACCCCTTTAAACCCCGCTATCCCAGGGTTTCCCCCATACAATATTAGGGTTCATCGGGGGATTAATTTTCTCTCACTGTGGAAAAAGAATACGCTAATACAACGCATATACACAACACATGTACTACCATTTTGATTAATAGGGGGGACTGATACTTAGCTTAAAGTGCTGCCGGTATAAAACGTAATCCCGCACTCCTCAGTACGCTGGCCCCCAAGAAAAAGGGAACAGAGAAACAAGTCTCGCCCCCTTATATGTCTTAAAGGGCCCCCCAAATGTAAATATATAAACCCCCATGCTTACAAATAAGTGTTTAAAAAATTTTACTCTTTCCGGGTTCCCCCAGATTGTTGCAGATTTCACTGCTCAGGGTTTTTTCCGGCCCCGGGAGTTCAACGCGCATCCGAAGTAAATATCTGTCGCTTCCGGTTAACTTCCCCGGGAAACGACACCACGCATAGAAAACCCGGGCCCAAACCATGGGGCGCCCGGTTCCAACAATGCACGCCAGTCAAAGGGAACATGACCCATATAATACAAAGCTCCTGGATGGGACCAAAACCAAATAATGGGGTGCAAAAAAAATTCAAATGTACTCCTAACAACATATACTAACTAACTGCCAGGAAATCGACCCTTAGCAAATGTACTGGTTCCTAACATCGCCACACCTCCAGATTTATAAAATAAAAGACAATGTAGCGAACGTCTAAATTGTTTTCCCGGAGCATATATTAATAGCAAATAAAAACAATATACATTGAAAACGGCTTAAAACAGGCCAAATAAAGGCATTGGGGGTAAAAAAATTTCATTGTCCTCAGGGGACTAGATTATCAAGCGTAAGTAACAAAAATATAATGAAAATTTTTAAAATTTTGACACTGAACATATTCATTGGTCAAGTTTGAAAAGAATCAAAAGTATCCTCAGAGAGGCGAACAGAAAAAAGCAATGTGGACAAGCCAAAAAAAGAGTTATTAAAAATAAAACAACCGAATTGAAAATCTTTTTGGGGGCCCTTTGGTTGAACTAAATCCATACATAAATCCATTGGGGCCTCCTTACACAGGTTTCGCTACCCATTTCCTCCTCTGGGGGAGGCCACAACTTCTAAAATAAAAAAGCCAGAGTTTCCCATTCACCATTAGATGTCCCACCATGTCGACTACGGGCGTGTCCTCTATTTCGTATATTCCCCCAGCTGTTTACCCACCCTTTTTTTAAATATTCCCTTTTTTTCCAATAAATTGAGTGGGGAGGGGGATGTACCATATAAACTACTCCTTCCTACTGCATTTGGGAAAAAAACACGGATAAAAAATTGTTTTTCCCTTTGAGGCACTTTGAAGGATTTTTTTTTTTTTGTACTAGGACGGCACACATCCTGCCCACATTTTAAAAATACCCACGGTCCCTTTCTAACCAATGCCCGAGGGGTATTGGGGGTATAGTGATAGGGGTCAATCTATCTTAATAGTCGCCCCTTCGATAAGTTACGAGGGGGGTTGGGGGGAAAATACCTTCTAGATCGTGGCCAACATCAAAAGCCCCAAAAAATTTTTTGAGGAAAAGAGACTTTGGATTTTTGTCATCAAAACAACTATACGTGCTAAATTTGGGCCTTTTTTTTCGCCTGGGGCTTTCCCGAAAAGTTTTCCTATTTTGTTTTTGTGCGTGCCCAAAACTATTCCAGGACTTTGTGGAACCCGATTAAGAAATCCTCTCTCACATACCTGACTTCCCTAAAACCTCTCTCTGGAGGTTTTTTCTTAACCTTAAAAAATTGCCTTTCGGGATTCCCTCTTACAGGTAATGGAGGAAAATTTCCCAAGTAAAAAACTGTTTGTTGCGTAGGGTTTTTTAACATAGGGAAAATATTGCCATTCAGAACTTTAATTTATAAGTACACCAAAAAAAGGAAACCTCTCTGCATTTTAAATGTGAAATGCATACCAATAGTTTTTTTTTAAGTTGGCAACGAACTCCCAAAGACACTTTTTCCCTCCCAAAATGAGATTTTATCGATGTACCTCCCCAAAATAATATCGGGGGGGGCCCCTTGATATTTCCCCTTTTTGGGTACCCAAAGGGGGCCTCCCACCAGCCCAGGAACAGATTTGCATAAGCGGAGCGCAAGAGCTCCCCATTGCAGTGCCCCCGCTGGGAAGGTCTGTTTGCAAAAGATAAAATAATTATGCCCTAGACAAAATCAGTAGCTAAAGACAAAAAACATTTTGACCGAAATTCATACTTCTTGAGACAAAAAATATTCAACCCTGGATCCCTTTTGTTGGAATATTAGTACGACTTTTAACGCATAGAACACAATATACTTCTTTTTTTAACAGTAACCCATCTGCTACGCAAAAAATCAGAAGATCCCTTTTTAAAAAGATGGGAATGTATTACAAAACCTTAAGATATTATCAGTAATTCCCCACATTTTGCGAATTGATCCCCCACCTGAACATGGGGCGCCTTTAAGTGGGGACAACCCTTATGGATCTTTGGGATCAATAAAAAGTCGGTATTTGGGTTTAAAGGGGATCATAAAAATTTTAATTCGAGTGATAAAAGGCCCAACTCTAAACCTTTTCCCCAGTATCCCTCTAATTCCATAAAAAGTTTTTCGTTTGGGCCATAGATAGAAAATCAAAAAACCTTTTGTCCTTGGGGAAAACGTTACACACTGTTTTTTAAAGCATGAATTTTTTAAAGATATTTTTTCCCCCCAAACGGGGGGTTTAATAATTAAAACTTTTCCGTTCCAGTGCTGACAATGCTTCATTCCCCCCTCTACTGAATTTTTGTGGAAAGGTAATCTCGTTCGCCAAGACACAAGTTTTTTTTGAGACTATTGCAAAAATAAATCAATTCACGGTATCCAGCTGACTCGGGGGGATTCCCACTTTTAAGCTTCAAATTTGTTTTTCCCCCTAATTTCTTTCCCCCTCCATAAGGACACTAAATGCGTTGCCTTCCAGACCTTTCGGACGCCCAACTGCTTTGGGATTCACTCTTTTTTTTAAATTTTAAAAAATTTTGCCCAATTGAGTTTTCGCACAAATAGTGTACATCTTTGATCCAGGAAAAGTCACTATACTTGGGGGGGGTGGGCACAAAGGTCGGGGCCCCACTTTAGAATCTTAATTTCTAACTTAATTGTTATCTGTAAGTTTGTTTATCTGATTTTGATCTATATTATTATTTCTGACGATGTCTCATTCATAGATGTTGCCCTTAGTCTTTAAAAAAAAAATGGCAATGCAAAGGAAATTTTATTTTTTTTTTTTTTAAATGTAGTGACATGTAACAAAATTTTGTAACATTATTTTCCCGGGAGTCGTAAGCCCTGTGGATACGTTGGGCATATTTATGCTACAAAGTGTTTTCCAACACAGAACAATTACAGAATTTTTATCGCAACTTTTTTTTGCTTTTCAGGGCCTTTTGTTTAGTAAGAGAGCAGAAAGAAGAAACCATGTTTTCCGGGCAAGCAAAAACCTGCTAATTTTTGTATGTATGTTAAACATTGAATGGTATCCTTAAAATTACAACTTATCCTACAAAAAAAGAAGCCCTCATATGGCTGAATTGGTAGAATAATACGTTATGGCTCTTGGAAGACAGGGAAAACAAGAACATGTTATTGAAAAAGTTGCTGCAACAATAAGGCCTCGTTCACACGGCTTATTTGGGCACGGATTGGCGCCGTATTCCGCGCCAGATTTGCGCTGCAATACGGCGCCAATCCGTCCCTGTCATTACGGTAATCCACTGCTCTCATAGAGAACAGTGGATTCCGTCGCTCCTCCCCGCTCGGCGAATCCGCTGCGGGGGGAGAAAGTGACATACACATTATTTACGGCGCATACGCGCCGTAAATAATGCATGGTCTATGGGGCCGGGAGCGGCGCCCCCGCCGCGCACCGGCTACACCCCCGTCCCGCCCCTTATTCACGCCGGATTTGCGAGCGCAATCCGGTTCACAAATACGTAGGGAATAAGCCGTGTGAACACGGCCTTATAGTAGCGTAAAAATAAGTAACTGACCAAAAATATATCAAGTCCTTATTGGCGTTTTGTCAATTTCGGTAACGTGAATAAGAAATTATGTATATTACAGTATTTCCAGTATTCTAGACCTCAAGAAATATTAGAGGTTTTCTCACCATGCTGTTTAAGGGGATGTTCACACTGCTTAATTGCCGGGCGTTCAGTATGCACCACAATTACGCCGGGTGTTCGGGAGTCGTGCTGATCGGCGCATACTCCTGCGACGCGGGGAGGGGGGGGAGCAGCCCCATAGACCTGCGTTACTCGCGCTGCAAATAAATGACATGTCAATTATCTCCCCGCACGTACAATACGATTGTGTTTTATGCCAGAGGAGGCGTAATCCATAGTTCTCTATGAGAACTGTGCATTACCGTAATGATTGGGGCACATTTCGCTCATATTAGAGCGCAGTACACTCGCAATACGTGGCAAAATGTGCCCCAAAATAAGCTGTGTGAACATGCCCTAAGAGTTACAGGCAGCTTCAGACTCACTGCCTGGTCAAGCTGTGGGTGGTTCTATAGCAGTGATTAACACTTAGCCACTTATAGAGGAGGTAAATATGCTAAAGAGACAAAAGTGCAGGAGATTTAATTTGTAGAAAAACTGAGGGGTAAAATAAAGTGCTTATCAAAGGTAAACAAGCTAATCTTGTAAGAGATAAAGACTCTGCACTGTCTAACCATAGTAAAGTCGCTCCCTGCTCTGTCTAATCAGGAAGAGCGATATGGAAGATTAACCTACAGACACTTGTGTGCACTCATAAAATCTCTCTTCTCTCCTGACCAGAGCAATTTTGAAAGAGCAATGCATTTTGTAAAAGTCTTCATTTACTTCTTCTGATGTTGAAAGCTAATCATTGTTGTGAGAACCTGTTTAACCACTAAGCCATGATAGGCCCTGAATAAATTGGAGTACAATCTTGTGATATAAAACCACCCTATGTGTGACATAGTGCTTGGGGTCTGTAGAAAGTAGGTCGGACACATTCGATAATGAGCACCAATGCATCTGTAAATCCCACCCCCACCCCTCTTTAAAATCCTGCACTTGTTCATGGCTGGGTCAGTGTTATGAATTCATGTGATCACCACTGGACTAGAGCAGATTTATTCAAAATTAGCAAAGTACCTCTAAATACTGCATGGAACCCCTTTTCACTTTCTTAATCACCGTGCCTTACAGACCTTAATGTTGCATAGCAATGAAAATTTAATCTGTAGAAAAACAAAGCGACATAAACGCTCTGACTTTATTCCATGCATTTACAGGGCAGTGTTTGCGCCGGCTTGTTTCTCCCATACACTTATTACAACGAGGTAAGAATTATTTCATTATTCAAGATATTCTGTTTGTTCTCTCTAATTGTAAAACTGTCTTACTTGAGAAAGAAACTCCTTCAGCTACCGTGTTTCCCTGAAAAGACACCCCTGAAAGTAAGACATAGCAGAGATTGTGTTGAATTCCCTAATATAAGGCACCCCCTGATAATAATACATAGAAGAAATCATTAGAGGTTTGGAGGACCTGTGAAGGGAGGTCATGTGACTGATGTTCCCGCAAGGTCCCAAACATCCCAAAGAGGAGATTTGACAGAAAGTACATGTTAAATGATTTGAGGGGAGAGGGGGGAGAACAGAGCAATGACACTGACACCCCACACATCTCACAGGATGGCTGATGGGGAATGCTGGGACTTCTAGTTCCACAGGTCCCAGCATGTCACATTTGCCATCCTTTGAGATAGGTCACTGCAGCTGCCATAAAATGTCCTATACATACATACATACATACATATCCTATGGTTTGTGAATGTAAACTTTAATATATACATATACACACACACTAGTACAGCATGCTATAATTTATTTGTGGAAAAATAAGACACCCCCTGAAAATAAGACGTAGCACATCTTTAGGAGCAAAAATTAATAGAAGACGCTGTCTTCTTTTTGGGGAAACAGGGTATTGTAGAATTTGCTAACTGGTCTTTAGAAAACAAGCATTTACTACTAAAAATGTTTACAACTTGGCTATATCCCAATATCTGCTTGGGTTCAGTCATTGAGGCTAGAATCTATGGCTTAGTCCTGCTTGCTTTGACGAGTTGGTACCATTGAGGCGATGCTTCTAGCCACAGTAAAACCCAGCAAAAAAGTGGTTTGGGTTATTGGCAGCAAACAGAGGGAAGCTGCAGGAAGCCATGTGTCTATGCTGCATGAACCAGTACAGGAATAATGTGGTATTGCATGAACTAAATGGGGAAAAAAAATTATGTACCCTCCAGTGTGGAACCTGCTTTCTACTCTTGCTAGCAGAAAGTGGCCCCTAGGATTGACCTAATAGTATCCTAAAAAGGAACCTTAAAAAGGACACTTCCTCACAAAGGGTTGGGTTTTTTTTTTTTGGGGGGGGGGGGGCCCAGAAGTGTATCAAACAAAAGTTAAGTCCTTTCCTCTCTCCCCTTTCTTTTGGATCGATTTCTGGTTCCAAAAAGTGCTTGAAAAACGACCAAATTGAAGAAAAAAACTGTGCATGTGAAGTCGCCCTCCATGGCAATGGAGGGGGGGGGGGGGGAGAGGCAGTGGGAGACCACTGTTGGATAATCCCTTTTAAATACACAAATATTTTTTTTCTAGAAGTCAGGCTATGTCTACACAGGTTTTCCGTCAGAATTTCTGTGGTTTTTAGTATTTAGAAACTTTTCACATAGACTACAATCCAAAAAAATGACTTGTAGTCTACAGGGTTTGTTTTTTCTGATCCGTTTTCAAAGCTGGAAGTTTTAGGAACCGGTTTTAAAATCCGAGTCTGGCAGAAAATTTACTGTTGAAGTTTAAGCTTAAACTTCCTGATTATTAGGAAAGACTGTTTACAACCTGCTGCAAGGGAATCTTGTTATAAGAAGAGTTGGAGGATTGGAAGGATAGAATGAGCGCTATATTCTCTTGATGGGCATAGATAATGTGTCCTATTTTGCACGGTATTTTCAGCATATCCTCATTACATTTTATATTTTGTCTCCTTTTTTTAAACTGGGGCAATGACAAGTAAAAAATATATATTGTATGATAGGTTATACGTAGATGCCTTCCTATGGAATAGTGTAGTCTAGCATGCTATTCCATACCACATATATCGGCTCGACAGAGGACAATCCTACACATTTGGTTTCTGTCTTGTAAATGGAGAACTATAGACATGTTGTATATGCCAACAGCTTCTCCCAGCCTGCACACATCAATGTAGGCCCCAAACTTTATGTGAATGTGGCCTAAAACTTATTCTCCTCTACTTGGAGAAGACCAAAGGTATCATGATACTGTAATAACGCACTGCGACAAGATTTCCAGCACTATGTAGCCCCATGGTAACAGTAGCCAGCAAGTCGGCAATTCCTCAGGTGGGGGCAGTTCAGAGACTTTTATAATGAGCGGCTATGTTCTGTGTAGTTGGACTTTGGAAAAGCTGGGCCTTCTCATGTCCAAGGATGTTTCATTGCTCTGATAAAACCCAGCTTTCCTATTCTCGGCAGCACTAATGCACAATACACCAGTGTGTCCTTCATATTGGAGAGACCCTCAATGCATTTTATCAGTAATTTAAGAAATCCTCAATGTTTCTTACCTTTATAGGCTAGAAGGTTCTGCGAGAGGTAGGGTGAGCGACCAGCCCTTATTCACCCCCGGCCAGATAGACTTTTGCACGGTATCTTCAGCATATCCTCATTACATTTTGTTTTGTCTCCTTTTTTTCTTAGCATTGGTTGAATTTCCAGGTGAAAGGAGTTACCCTGCCTCGAGCTCTACAGTGCTGGACAAAAAGCCTTCAGGACAGGAAAGGTACGAAAACGGTTACCCGTGGATGCCCCTTTCATTTGATAGATAACTGTCAATGGCCGCACTGTAACCCCACATGTCCAGCCCTCCACGATCCAGTGACTGGCCAAGAAGTCACCCTACTACAGATGTTTCTCAGACTGAGCATTGAAAATCAGAGAAGAGGACAAGAACCCAAAGGAGACCTGAGTCAACTGATGGCAATGTTGAGAAATGGTGGTTAGCTGGAGGACACACACTTTTTTTTTTTTTTTTTTTTTTTTTCTTACTATTTATAATATTCTGCGTTGGAACAAAAATTCTGAAATTATTTTAAACCTTTTAACAGACAATATGGACAGTACATTTTAAGGAATTTTAAATGGTTGTATTATTACTGGTTAGCTTTTAGGTTCCAGAAAGTATGGAGTACACCAAAAATACCCATTTATTATGAGAACTGAAGGGTAAGGTTGTTAATGTGTTTTTGTATATTTTATTCTGCATCTGTGTCAGTTTTATTAAAAACAAAAGATGACTATGATGGGGATCGGTGATCCCTACAAGAAAAGTTACAAGCAAGATCCCATTGGTCGAGCCACATAATATTGGTCTGGTTGAAAAAAAAAATACATCATCCTTATGTCAATCATGGTACTGTAATTGTCTTTTCTCCAAGGATTTGTTGATGGCATTTATTGCACTGACTGCTGTATAGATGGCCCATATCAATTTATCAGTTCTATCTTAAGGTATAAAAATTTGTAGAAAATGCCCTTAGCAGGAATCCCACAGGTGCTATCGTTTTATGGACTTCAATCCAACCCCCTCTCCACCCCCAATTTTGATGGTGTCATTTTTTTTAATTTTTTTTTTTGTGCCGGTATATGCATCAACATTGGGTTGATCTCCTTTTGGCAATGAGGCTATTATAATCTGTTCCACTTCACTAACTAGGTGAGCACAGAAGTTAATTGAAGCTATAGTCTTGGAATTTCTTCCTCATGACTGGCATTACCAGTGGTGGTATATATACTAGTTATTTCTGTATACATTTATCCCTCCCCATTGTTTAATAATGCATATATCTTCCTGTTCATTTATTACTTGGAATATTGCTTAAAATTGTAAAGCAATGGAACAAATTACTGTCTAATTGAATAAGACTTAAGCCAAGCAACAATAAGGTGACTGTTTTGTCTATTATGGGGTTTGGCAATTGGCAAACTTGCTTTTAATGATTATACACATAGGGTATAAGGGTAGTAGGTGGGCTCATTCATACTTTAGTATATTGGATTCCTATAGGCTTAGTTTGATTTTATTTACAATTTTTTTTTTTTTTTTCATTGCTACAGCAATAAAATGTACAATTTCTTTACCAGAACGCAAAAGACAGAACAAATATGAAGAGAAACAAAATGCCAAAACAATGGTTAAAAACATAATGCGGAGTTTACCAGTGAGCATTATTTTGAAGGTCCTTTGATATATACAGGGCCAGTGCATGGCTGCTTTCAAGTAAGTTTTGCAATATTTAATAGGATATCTGGTGTTGGCTACTGTGGGCCCAGATAACTGTCCTTGCCCCATTAGGATATGTTCACACAATGTATTTGCGAGTAATACGATGCAAATAGAGTAAAATCACAGCACTCCGATAACCTGGTGTATTCCCCGGGGAAAATAGAAATGATATGAGCTGGGCCATAGCGCTGTTGAAAGTACTCGGTGGCCAGCGCCTACTTTCAACAGCAGACGTATTGCGGCACACAGTTAAACCCTGCAACATGTCATGTGAACATATCCTTACCGAATTTTTGAATAGCAATTATGTCTCTTTCAAACATATGCCAGGAGTGGTGTAACTCACAAATGTGACGTAAAAGCTTATTTTAGCAACAACTTATGGTGTATACTGTTCACTGCAGGGCAGCACAAGGAGTTCCTTCAGGTTTTTCAGCAATTTTTTTTAAAACATTTTTGCTGAAAAATGACAGCAGTTTACATTGCATTTTGATTCATTACAAGTGGTTTCTAGTATTAGTATGTGTGTGTAGTTTTTTTTTATTTTATTTTTTTTTATCCTGTGTGTGGCTATGGCTACATCCTGTTCCATTGGAAAATATTAACTTTAAAAAAAAAAATGTAAGTCCTCCTTGTTTAGAGTACTGAAAGCAAACTCATGCACTCCGCATAGTGTCTGCTCAAATAACTGTAGATGTCATTCTACAACAAATCATCAGATTGAGCAGCGGTCTAGAGAAACTTGTATAGTATGCAGGGAATGTGAGATCTCGAAGCATACTGATGTCCTGGACTTGGTGCAGTATATGGCGGAGCATTTCTCCATACTTCTCTGATGAGATCACGATGTGGAAAATTCAGGATTCCTCTTTCTCAGAACTGAGCACTATGTGATTGCTCAGCATCTGCTTAACATCTGTCTACTCAAGATATGAAGTTGATAAGCATTCGCCCTCTATGGTTGCTGACACTAAACTTGATTCCGGTGCAATGTATTCATCTCTAATTTAAACCAAGGCAT
Source organism: Phyllomedusa bahiana (assembly GCA_025379985.1). NCBI lineage: Eukaryota > Metazoa > Chordata > Amphibia > Anura > Hylidae > Phyllomedusa > Phyllomedusa bahiana. The sequence goes on along the minus strand of JAODAL010020241.1, from coordinate 51,658 downwards.
TCGATGTAAGAATATTCTACAGGCTCTAATAGCTTAGCCTGTAACTTACCCTTATGTCTAATAATGCCCTATGACATTTATTAGCTCAGTCTCTTACAGACGCTTATAAAAGTAGGAAAGCATCGGTTTATAAGATGGTAGCAGATTTCCTTGACTGCTGAGCCCCCTGCATAGGGTGCACACATGGTAACCAGGCACAGTTTGGACATCCCCCTGTGTGATATTTCAGGAAAATTGTGGGAAATAACTGGTCGGAACACATATAACCACTATTGTGGAAGTAAGAAGATCGGATAAGATTCGATCTTCTTTTCTCCTGACTGCACGTGCTTCCCAGATGCCAAAGCTAATTGGAGGGTTGTATTGAAAGTGGTGGGATCTGCGGATCGGTTTATCAGGGTTATGTTTAACTGTAAACGTGAGCTACACAAACTCTACAAACTCCACCGCTACACACATTGCACAAATCATGCAAGAACAACAGTCTCTCACAATGTTACATTGATGTTTGCTCCTCCACGTGTCTTGCTTGGTTTGCCCAAAACGGTCTCCGCTTTGACAGCAGACCAGATTAGGAAGGGAGAGGGGAGCGGGGGGGGAGGGGGGGGGGAGAATACCTCAAAGTTGCATGGGGTTAGGGTTTACCCACATATTTAAAGGTTATCTTTTGTCAATTTTATTTTTTGATATCAATTGAAACAAGATACTGATACATATTTTATTTTAGGGCTTTTATTTTCTAAAAAATTTTTTGTTTTTCTAATTTTGTTGTATATGATTATGGGGCGGTCATCTTGCCCAAACTGCTTTTGACAGGATTTAGGACATAGTAGCCAGTGAACAGTAGCAGACCCATTGACTTCTCTAGGAGAGTATGTTTTAGGATTGCTCTGTGACCAGAGAAGAAGTCAGTGTGCAGAGAGCATGTGAGCTGTGACTGTCTCCTATTGTGACTGGTGGATCCTGTGTTATCTATACACATTGGTGTCCCCTTTATGTGTAATCCTGCCTGTGCTGATCGTGAGGAGACTGCTGAAAAGTTTTCTCTACAGAAGAGGAAGTGTCAGACTGTTAGGCCTAGTGGCCGAAGTGAAAATGGCACGTCTCCAGGATTTATTAAAAGATTGATAGCGATATGAAAATGTAAAAAAAACAAAACAACTTAGCATGCCTAGAAGACTCCCATAATCATACACAGACAACAGAATAAAAAAAAAAATCTACAGTCTGAAAATAAAATCAGCAAAGAAGAAAATAATGATTCAGTATCTTATTTTAATTGGTAACAAAAATTGTTACCCTATTCCCTTCTAGTGGTGCAAACAACCACAGCATCTGAGCACTTAGCCAGCGGGAAGCTGCTTCTGTCACCCATTTGCCCCGTTCTCTGGATAGCAGGGTTAGTTGACAACTCGGGCATCGGCTTATCAAGCTGTTCAACACGATAGATTTATTTTTAAGCAAGAGTGAGACCTCCTATAAAGGGAAGTATTGGTAAGAGGGCTGGGAAGTCAGATGTGTGGTTGGGAGATGATTGGCAGAAGGTCATAGCTAAAGAAATACCATTTATGATCATTAGTCCTTAGTGTCACACATCTGGGGAAGGTGTGGCATGGCACACACAACGGTGTGGTGGGGATTGGGTGGTGTACAGGGGCGTAACTGCTATGGGGCCCTGCCATTTCTAAACTTTACAATGCCCTCCTCCCCACCATCCGTAAAAAAAATTAAAAAAAATAACTTGTGTTCCGTCAAGAATGACAGCATGAAAAAATAGTGCACGCCGGTCACATCCCACACACGCCGCTCACATCCCACACACGCCAGTCACATCCCACACACGTACTGATATTTCTGATATTAGTGAACTGCGATTCTTTGATTGTGTACATAGATATTTTTTTTTGCTGTGGGAGCATTACCCTCTGACCTACACTGAGTACTGGTCACTTATGTAGATAATACATACAAACATCACACATCTACATACAAACAGATATATTCATACAAACACTACACACATATATACAGTCACATCCACGCACACTACAGACACATATATACAGTCACATCCACACACACACACACACACACTTACCTCATACATGCCAACTCTCCCGTTTTTGGCGGGGGGGGTCCCGCTATTTGGGGTCCCCCCCCCTCCCGGGAGAGTTGGCATTCCTCGCGGCGGGGGTTCTTTAAAGGGCCGTGGCGACAGAGTAGCGCTGGTGGGCTACTCTGGCGCCGTCGGGCCGCTCCTACAGGTGGGTGAAGCGGCCGCAGCGCCCGCTTCACCCGCCCGCAATCTCGCTGTGCAGGGAGGAGGCAGGAGGGATCGCTCCCCTCCTCCCTCCTCCCCCTGTATGTCCGGCGCCAGTGCGTGCCGTACATACAGGTCAGAGGTGCAGGGGAAGTGACGCGGCTGCACTCACTCCCCTGCGACGCTTGGAGATCGGCCTGAGCTGCAGGAGCCTGGTCAGGTGAGTGACTTTTATTATTTTATTTGTATTAGTTATAGGGGGGTCTACCTGGCTACTAAAGGGGGCAATACCTGCTACTAAAGGGGGCAATACCTGGCTACTAAACGGGGTAACTACCTACCTGGCTACTCAAGGGGGCAATCCCTGGCTAACAGGGGGGCATCTACTTGGCTACAAGGGGGGCATCTACCTGCCTGTAAGGGGCACTACCTGGTTATGGGGGGCTACTACCTGGCTATAAGGGCATGTACCTGGCTTTCTTCCAAAGCCGTTCTGCAGTTAGGCGGAGTGGGTGGGGCTTTTTGAAGGGGCGTGACACCAGCAAGAGCGCGCCGCCCTCTTCAATCTCCTGCTTTTTCATTTTCAAAAGTTGGCAACTATGACTTACCTGTATGCAATGCAGCTGTCTCACTCAGTCCAGAAGGAAAGGACACATGGCAGCAGCTTCCTGCTCTCAGCCAGCAGTGCAGACATCCCTCTTCCATTGTCCCGCCTGTGCAGAGACACCGAGGGGGCCCGCAAACAGTACGGAGGAGAGGGGAGGAGGAAAGGGCTGCTGGGGGAGCAGCTCTTTTAAAATACTTTTTAGCAGCTCCATGTAGCTGTGAGGTGACCGGGCTGCCCTCTAGTGATGCTACATATGTTATGACAGGGCCCGGCCGGCAGTAAAAATCCAAGTTCCTGTTTGCTGCCGGCCGGGCCCCCAGGGAGTGCGGGTCCTGTAGCAGTAGCTATGCCTGCTATGGCAGTAGTTCCGCCACTGGTGGTGTATCATATAGCAGGGTAAGGTATGTAGTTGACTGGCACACAAGCAGAGCAAGGGTATAAATGATCTGGTGCAAATGACCAAGAGAGAGTGGGCTGACAGCTACTGAACAGCTTGGAAATGATTCCTGACAAATGTTATATGCTTTACAGATTTTGTTAATGTAAAACTGTAAGTTGCTCATGTTTCATAGTGGTGGACCATGTGGTTTCTATGGGGTGCCTACAGAGAGAAGGCAGAGACCTGGTTGGTTCTATTCCCGTTGCTGTTGGTGTCAAGAACCTATATGAGACTCCTTTCTGCAAAGTAAAGCTGGCCAGACACATGACATTATTTGGCCAAACTCTTGTTCACCCAACAGCTATCTACCCTGTTTCCCCGAAAAGAAGACAGTGTCTTATATTAATTGTTGCTCCCAAACAGGCGCTAGGTCTTATTTTCAGGGGATGTCGTATTTTTCAGTGAAGAAGAATTCACAATTATTGTTGAACAAAAAAATGTATTATATACTGTACAATAGTACAGATTCGCACAGCAGGGACAAGAGCGTACGGTATGGCGGACTCCGGCCACCAGGGAGAGCTCATCACAGCACACTCGTACCTACAGGGACAGCGTATGGTACGGCGACGGGATGACGGCAGACTGTGTGCAGTTCTATATCTGGCGGTAGGGGACAACGGAGATGACGGCAGGCGACGGGCCTCTTGATGCCTTGCCTGCACATTTACAAGAGACGGCCGCGGAAGGGAACATTGGGGTTGGCGGCAGGTGACACTCTTCATGTCCTGCATACAGTTGCACTGGACGGTGAAGGTAGGGGACAACTGTGGCGGGCTAAAAGAATCACAGCTGCATGCTCTGGTGTTCGGCGGGCATGCTTTCAAACAAAAACTTTGCTAGGTCTTTCTTTCGGGGGAGGCCTTATATTTAGCAATTCAACAAAACCTCTACTAGGTCTTATTTTCAGGGGATGACTTATTTTTGGGGAAACACATTAGTTCCCATACACATACATGCTTGGCTCAGTTAAGTGTGCATTTGTCTTGAACCGGGAAAGGAGAGAGAGGCTCTGCCTGCCCCAGCTTCTTACAAAAGGTGCCTGGACATCAACTCTCAGGAGAAAGTTGGGAGATCATCCTGCACAATAGATTGCCAGTTGGTCTTGCTGAAATCCGTGTGTTCGGCTGACCCTTATCTGCTGTGTTTAGCTAGCTTCATCACTGAGGTAGCAGTATGGTAAGCAAATGAGTCATGGTAAGAGCATGGCGAGGAAGCATACACTATGGGGGACATGTATGAACGGGGTGGTGCCAGTATTCTGGTGAACTTTGCTTGGAGCTGTCGTAGCCCTGTTCTATAGATGTATGAACAGTCGCGCTCCAAAGTCTGGCGCAATCGCTGCCGGCCTCGTCACTTTGTAATGCGCCAAAGACTGGGGGAGTTGTGGGGAAGTCGCACCACATTCATAGGATTAGACACATTTATGAATGTTTGATGCCAAAAGTAGGCGGAGAACAGTTAGAACAGCCAGACCAGGGTAAAGGTGGTGCCTGAGCCAGACTTGTGGTATTGGCTCTACACTGTCCTGTATGTATGTGACCTGCATAAGAACAGCCAGACCAGGGTAAAGGTGGTGCCTGAGCCAGACTTGTGGTATTGGCTCTACACTGTCCTGTATGTATGACCTGCAGAAGAACAGCCAGACCAGGGTAAAGGTGGTGCCTGAGCCAGACTTGAGGTATTGGCTCTACACTGCCCTGTATGTATGACCTGCAGAAGAACAGACCAGGGTAAAGGGGTGCCTGAGCCAGGACTTGTGGTATGGCTCTACACTGCCCTGTATGTATGACCTGCAGAAGAACAGACCAGGTAAAGGTAGTGCTTGAGCCTGAGTTTGTCGCATTGGCTCTACACTGTCCTGTATATATGACCTGCAGAAGAACAGCTTCATCCATTCTGGCACTTTCTACACTGCCTTAAAGCTATTTAGAACTGGCCTGTCAGTGCCAGAATTCATACATATGACCCTTAGGCTATGTTCACGCGGCTGATTTTGGGATGGATTTCAGTCCGTATTTCGCGCCGTACTGTGCTGAAATCCGTCCCAGTCTTTACGGTAATCCACAGTTCTCATAGAGAACTATGGATTCCGTCTCCTCTCCCCGCTTGCGAAATACGGCGAGTGGGAGAAAGTGACATGTACATTATCCCGGCGGGATATGCGCCGTGTATAATGAAAGTCTATGGGGCTGGCGAGCTGAGGGCCCCGCCCCCGTACACACGATGTAATTACGGGGCAAAATCCGTCCCGCAATTACGCCGTGGATAAGCCGTCTGGAAACGACTTCTATTCCCATTCACTTGAAGTGACTGTAACATCTTTACAGCTGCGGCCACACCACAAAGATTATGGTGTATGATTGGACCCTTGGTTTGTTTGCAGGACCTGTAGTATCACAGATGCTGCTAATTATTGGATGGTCCTGGGCATGGTGGCATTACTATCCAGTGCTGTTATATATGATAAAGTATGAAGTAGGACAAAGTCTCCGGTCTAATGGTAAATCAGCTATTAATACACGTACAGAATCATTTTCCACCAGGATCTCGCTGCATGAGCCGGTAAACAATAATTGACTGCTTTTGGGTCTGCTAGGAAAACACCTACTGTGCCCGTTCCAGATGATGAATGGGTTTGGTGTGGGCACAGTCTCGGGAAGAGTGGCATCATTTATCAGTCACTTAAATACAGTATTCTTACATCCCATTTTCCTAAATAAAGTCAAATACAATAGTAACATGTAAAATCTGCACTATATATACACTCACCGGCCACTTTATTAGGTACACCTGTCCAACTGCTCGTTATCACTTAATTTCTAATCAGCCAATCACATGGCGGCAACTCAGGGGCATTTATGGCATGTAACATGGTTTAAGACAATCTCCTGCAGTCAAACCGAGCATCAGTATGGGGGAAGAAAGGTGATTTGAGTGCCTTTGAACTGGCAAGGTTGTTGGTGCCAGAAGGGCTGGTCTGAGTATTTCAAACTGCTGATCTCCTGGGATTTTCACGCACAAACCATCTCTAGGGTTTACAGAGAATGGTCCGAAAAAGAAAAAACATCCATTGAGCGCAGTCCTGTGGGCGGAAAATCCTTTTTGATGCCAGAGGTCAAAGGAAATGGGCAGACTGGTTCGAGCTGATAAAAAAGGCAACAGTGACTCAAAAAAGCCCCCCGTTACAACCAAGGTAGGCAGAAGAGCATCTCTGAACGCACAGTAACGCGAACTTTGAGGCAGATGGGCTACAGCAGCAGAAAACACCACACCGGTGGCCCCCCTTTCAGCTAAGAAACAGGAAACTGAGGTCCAAATTTGGCCCCAAACTCATTTTAAATTGGACAGTAGAAGATTGGAAAAACGTTGCCTTGTCTGATGAGTCTCGATTTCTGCTGCGACATTCGGATGGTAGGGTCAGAATTTGCGTCAACAACATGAAAGCAAGGATCCATCCTGCCTTGTATCAACGGTTCAGGCTGGTGGTGGTGGTGTCATGGTGATGGGGAATATTTTTTTTGGGACTCTTTGGGGCCCCCTTTGGTACCAAATTTAGCATCGTTGCAACACCTTGTGGAATCTATGCCACGAAGAATTGAGGGGAGTTCTGAAGGCAAAAGGGGGGGCCAACCCGTTACTAGCATGGTGTACCTAATAAAGTGGCCGGTGAGTGTATACTGTGTGTGTGTGTGTGTATGTATGTATGTATGTATGTAATGTATATGTGTGTATATATATATAATATTTTTATATATAATATATACACCCCCACACAGTGCCTTGCAAAAATAAATTTGCCCCCCTTGAACTTTTCTACCCTTTGCCACATTTCAGGCTTAAAACATACAAATATAAAATTTTAATTTGGTGAAGAATCAACAACAAGTGGGACACAATTGTGAAGTGGAATGAAATTTATTGGATATTTTAAACTTTTGTAAAAAATAAAAAAAAATAAAAAGTGGGGCGTGCAATATTATTCAGCACCCTTAAGTTAATACTCTGTAGTGCCACCTTTTGCTGCGATTACAGCTGCAAGTCGCTTGGGGTGTGTTTCTATAAGTTTTGCACATCGAGAGACTGACATTCTTGCCCATTCTTCCTTGGCGCACAGCTGGAGCTCAATGAGGTTGGATGGGGAGCGTTTGTTAACAGCTGGAGCTCAGTGAGGTTGGATGGAGAGCGTTTGTGAACAGCTGGAGCTCAGTGAGGTTGGATGGAGAGCGTTTGTGAACAGCAGTTTCCAGTTCTTTCCACAGAATCTTGATTGGATTCAGGTCTGGACTTTGACTTGGCCATTCTAACACCTGGAGACGTTTTTTTGTGAACCTTCCATTGTAGATTTTGCTTTATGTTTGGGATCATTGTCTTGTTGGAAGATAAATCTCCATCCCAGTCTCAGGTCTTTTTGCAGACTCCAACAGGTTTTCTTCCAGAATGGTCCTGTATTTGTCTCCATCCGTCTTCCCATCAATTTTTACCATCTTCCCTGTCCCTGCTGAAAAACCCAACTGCTGCTGCCCCACCATGTTTGACAGTGGGGATGGTGTGTTCAGGGGATGGCTGTGTTGCTTTTACGCCAAACATATCGTTTTTGCTTGTGGCCAAAAGTTAAATTGGTTATCTGAGCAGAGCACCTTCTCCCACTGTTTGGTGTCTCCCAGGCGGCCCTCTTCCACATGTTTGGTGTTTTCCCAGGCGCCCCTTTTTTCCACATGTTTGTGTTCCCAGGCGGTTGTGCAACTTTAATGAAACTTTTTTTGGATACTTTGGAAAGGGCTTCTTCTTCCACTTCCAAAAAGGGCCAATTTGTGCATGTACGACTGATTTTTTGTCTTATGCAGACACTCCCATTCGCTGTAGATCTGCGTTTTATGGGCTCTGGCTGCATCTCTGTCAGCCCTTCTCCTTGTTTGAGATGAAATTTTTTAGAGGTATGGCCGGGTTTGGTAGATTTGCAGGGGGTCTTGATACTGCTCCATTTCATATGATTGCTTGCAAAAGTGCTCCTGGGATTTTTAAAAAGTTTGGGAAATCTTTTTGTATCCAAATCTGGTTTAAACTTCTCCACAACGTATCACGGAAACTTCCTGGTATTTCCTTGGTCTTCATGATGCTCCTGCGCTTTAAACAGACCCTGAGACTACCACAGCAGGTGCATTATACGGAGACTTGATTACACACAGGTGGTTATATTTCATCACAGTTTTTTTAGGACAACTTTTGATCATTCAGAGATTCTCACTGAACTTCTGGAGTGGAGTTTGCTGCACTGAAAGTTAAGGGCGATAATATTGCACGCCCCACTTTTTCAGTTTATTTTTTACAAAGTGTAAAAAACCAATACTTTTGTTCCCTTCACAATTGTGTCCCACTTCTTTTTCGCCCCAAAAAAATTTTTAATTTTTTTTCTTTGTTTGAAGCCTGAAATGTGGCAAAAGGTTGAAGAGTTCAAGGATGCCGAATACTTTCAAAAGGGCACTATATATTTTATATATATATATTATTTATAATATAGTTATATATTATATTATATATATATATATATATATTTTATATATCACCACACTGTTTACATGCCCAAATAACATGCACATATGACAAATTGCTTGTAAGCACACTGCCCTCAATGCAGTCCATACATCCATACACTGATATACTGCATATAAATCATACTTTATACAAGCTATACTACACACTATATACTGACAAAAAGCATATAAGGCAAACAGTATATCAGGTACACTGTACACATTTCGTTTATATTGTCCATATGGTATATTGCTTAAGAGGTATACTGTATATATGATATACTACACACTGTATACTGTCCAAACGATATACTACATTTAGGGCATACAGTAGATGGTATACTAAACACACTATATAGGCCCTACGATACACCGCATATAAGACAGACCATATCTATGGTGTACGGTATATAATACACACTATAGGCGGCATGTGTGAATTTTGGCGTTTAAATGCCAAAATTCATGCGCATAATATCAGCATAGAATGCGCCCGATTTCTGAACCTGCTCTACAGCGGGTCATAAATCATGTGCATTCTAGTGCTAATACGACATTTCTGGCTCAGGTAAACCACTTTGAAAGTAGTTTACCTGTTCCAGCAGTAACGCCCCTAGAATCGCCGTTAAAAAAGCTATAAATCTATAGCTTTGTACGGTTCTAGTGCGCCCGCCTCCCACACACCCCCCGAAATCAGGCGCATTACAAAGTGCCGCAGGCGCTCTGTAATGCGCCTGATACTGGCGTACGAGAGGCCAATACGAACAGGGCTGCGCCTGAGGTCGGGCAGAAAATGCACCAGACTTCTAGCGCAGCCCCGTTCATACATGCCGCCCTATATGGTCCCTATTATATGCTGCATGTAAGGTATACTATATATATGGTATACTATACATCCTATATGATCCCTATGATTTACTGCAAATAAGGCATACTGTATATATGGTGTATGGTATACTATTCACTCTATATGGTCTCTATGACAAACTGCAGCTAAGGCATACCATATGTATGGTATAAAAAAACACACTATATGGTCCCTGTGATATACTACATATAAGGTATACTGTATATATGGTATATTATACAAACTCTATGGTCCCGAAGATAATCTGCATATAAGGCATACTATATCTATGGAGCTTGGTAAACTATTCACACTATATGGTCTTTATGATATCCTGCATCTAAGGCGTTTTACAAATGTTCAGCAGGGGCGATGCAGCACAAATACAAAGATAGAAGTGATACATTACATATCCGGTATTGTGACAAAAGCAGCTTGGTACGAATCCTGTGGTGAGAATACTTATACTGTCCATATGCTATACTGCAAACTGTATAATGTATACTGCATATATGGTACACTATATTTATGCTGTTCATATGATAAACTGCATGCTGTATACAAGGTATACTATACACACTATATTGTCTATATTACAGTGAAGAAAATAATTATTTTATCCCTTGCTGATTGTGTAAGTTTGCACACTGACAAAGACATGAACACTCTATAGGTTTAAGGTCAGATTAATTTTAACATTGAGAGAGAGAAAATCATCAAATAAAATCCAGAAAATCACATTGTATAAATTATATAAATTTATTTGCATTTTGCTGAGAGAAATAAGTATTTGATCCCCTCCCAACCATTACGAGTTCTGGCTCCTACAGACCAGTTAGATACTCTTAAAGGGGTTTTGCCACGATGTATTGTTGACGTGGGATCCTCCAAAATGGGTTTTTAATCACTTTTCTAAATATATGTGATTACAAAAATTGCAGTCTGAGAGAGCTACAGCCTTCCTTACCTGCCCTTGGTTACTTCAAAGCTTCTATTAGATACGACCTGACAAGAGCTGCTGGCCGGGCTTGCGCAGAGAGAGCTTCTTATCTGATGAGACTGAGCTGCAGAAGTTTTTAAGGCACCGGGTAGAAATATGTTTTCTTTTGTATACAGAATAAACTAGTTGTAGTGTGATTAGATCCCTGCTTTATCTGATGACAGGGAACATGAAGGAGCTTTCAAGCTGCTGAGGAGAAAAACTGTTGTCTTTTGTATACAGAATCCACAAGTTGTAGTTTTATTATTTCAGTGAACATGTCACACGATCCCTTATGCAGCTTTGTGCTCTGGCTGTGTGCGTCTCTCTCTCTTTCAGCTCCGTGGTTTGTTTATATTAGCTTCTTAGCAGATAAGGCTCCTCCTGACAGTGCAGTCTGAGGCTGTCTTGCTGTATTGAGAATCCACTCTTGTACTGTTTATTATTTCACTTAAGTTTTGAGACGATCCCTTGGATTCCTCACTCGCCCCCACCATCTCTCCCCTGCAGCTTCATGACTCGGCGTGATTTGTTTACATCCTGCTCTCATGCTGACAGGAGGTACGTACCTGGCCTCTTGGCAAATCCCCTTTAATCAACTCATTACCTGCACTAAAGACAGCTGTCTTAAATAGTCACCTTTATAAAAGACTCCTGTCCACAGACTCATTTAATCAGACTCTAACCTCTACAACATGGGTAAGACCAAAGAGCTTTCTAAGATGTCGGGGACAAGATCATAGACCTGCACAAAGCTGGAATGGGCTGCAAAACCATAAGTAAGATGCTGGGTGAGAAGGAGACAACTGTTGGTACAATGGTAAGAAAATGGAAGAAATACAAAATGACTCAATTGACATCGATTTCGGGCACCATGCAAAATCTCACCTGATGGGGTATCCTTGATCATGAGGAAGGTGAGAGACTAGCCTAAAACTACATGGTGGGAACTTGTTAATGATCTCAAGGCAACTGAGACCACAGTCGCCAAGAAAACCATTGGTAACACATTACGCTGTAATGGTATAAAATCCTGCAGTGCCCACAAGGTCCTCCTGCTTATGAAGGCACATGTGCAGGCTCGTCTGAAATTTGCCAATGAACACCTGGATGATTCTGTGAGTGATTGGGAGAAGGTGCTGGGGTCAGATGAGACAAACATTGAGCTCTTTGGCATTAACTCAACTCGCTGTGTTTGGAGGAAATGAAATGCTGCCTATGACCCAAAGAACACCATCCCCACTGTCAAGCATGGAGGTGGAAACATTATGTTTTGGGGGTGTTTCTCTGCTAAGGGCACAGGACTACTTCACCGCATCAATGGGTGAATGGATGGAGCCATGTACCGTAAAATGAGTGACAACCTCCTTCCCTCTGCCATGACATTAAAAATGGGTCGTGGCTTGGTCTTCCAGCAAGACAATTACCCAAAACATACAGCCAAGGCAACAAAGTAGAGGCTCAAGAAGAAGAACATTAAGGTCATGGAGTGGCCTAGCCAGTCTCCAGACGTTATTCCCATAGAAAACTTATGGAGGGAGTTGAAGTTCCGAGTTGCCAAGTGACAGCCTCAAAATCTTAATGATTTACAGATGATCTGCAAAGAAGAGTGGGCCAAAATTCCTACTCACATGTGCGCAAACCTCATTATCAACTACAAAAAATGTCTGACTGCTGTATTAAGTCTTGTTTGTCAGCGGGATCAAATACTTATTTCTCACTGCAAAATGCAAATTTATATAATTTATACAATGGGATTTTCCGGATTTTATTTTGGATATTCTATCTCTCAATGTTAAAATTAACCTACCCTTAAAGGGTTTTTCCTCACCTAACAGGCTTATACTCTGATCTAAAGTCTTGAGTACCTCCATTGTGATGTCATCGCTCCACCTCCCATGCAGGCTCCCAAGGCTGATATTCAGTCTCTGTAGTTGAGTAAACATTATTTGGCTAATCCACAGAGGATAAATGTATTGTGCACGAGCTCTAAGGGTTTTGTTTCTCCCTCTTATCTGCTCAGGAGATAAGATAAATTCCAAGCAGGCAACATTCTTTTGTTTGTTCATGGACTGTTGCAGGGGGGAGAGGAGGGCTGAGTAGGGAGCCAGGTGGAGAGTGCATATTTACTCAGATAATTACATTACAACCAGTGGATTCTTTATACAAAAGACACAGGCTCTTTTCTCCCACTCCCTTCAAAGCTGGTTCATGTGCCCTGCCATCAGATAAGAAGTGCAAGCAACGCAAGATCAGCTCCTGGTCATAGCTAATGTAAACAGTCAGGAAACTAAGGGCATCTTAGTCAGGCTGTAGCTCTCACAGGCTACACGTTTTATGATCACATATATTTAGAAAAGTGATTAAATACCCATTTTGGAGGATCCCACGTCAACATTAGATCGTGGCAAAACCCCTTTAACATTATCGACTGTTCATGTCTTTGTCAGTGGGCAAACTTACACAATCAACAAGGGATCAAATAATTATTTCCTTCACTGGATATGGCCTCTTCTCCATTATTTCATCCTCTCTGGAGTCTCCAACCTACAGCATCTCACAAAAGTGTGGATTTTCCTGTCCCTCATAACCATTGAATTGCACACCTTCCGCCTGAAAACCGGGCAGAACATTGTGCATGTTCCAAGTTTTTCGGAACGCTGGTGGCTTAAAAGCCATCTGGCTGAAAATCCATTCAGTGTAGACTACTTAACGGATTTTCTTTTAAAGTCTATGGGGATGGTTTCTTGTTGGTTTTCAGACAATTTCCAAATCCGAAAACCGTCTGAAAATCCGGCCAATTAACCATGCCATGTGGACGGATCTTAACTCGGAAGAGAAGCAAAATCAGGAAAGCAATGTGGTAATATTTATTTACCTTTGCCGACATGTTTAAAGCTAATCAATAAGGTGAAAATACCGCTTTAACAATTGAAAACATTCCTGCTTATCCCAATATACTGTAGGATTGGGCATCACTTTTGATACAATATTACAAATTAAATTGTTTCCTAAAGAGTTGAGTGTAAAATAGTTTAAAGGGGTTTTGCCACGAAGTGAGTTCCTTGCCTCTTATCTGCTCAGGAGAGAAGATGAACAAAGCATGCTGAGTCATGAGGGAGGGTGGGTGATCAGAGAGCGAGGAAGCAGGGAGCGTCTGCAAAGTTTACTCAAATAATTACATTACAGCCAGTGGATTCTCTATACAGCAGACAGACTCATACACTGCACTTTCTCCCTGGCCCCTTGCAAGCTCCTTCATGTTCCCTGTCATCAGATAAGAAGTGCAAACACGTGGCCAGATCAGCTCCCTGTCAGTGTCCTGGTCGTGTCTAATGTAAACTGTCAGGAAAAGAAGGGGCAATGCTGTAGCTCTCACAGGCTTCACTTTTTGTAATCACATATATTTAGAAAAGTGATTAAATACCCATTTTGGAGGATCCCACGTCAACATTACATCACGGCAAAACCCCTTTGTGTTCAGTCCTCAGACCTGCTTCAGTACTGTGCATATGTTTTGGTAACTAACCTGTAAGTGCCACCTATCTTAATGTGAGTCCCATCTACTTGAGATGCAGACCAACACGTCTATGACAATTGTAACACAATTACACCGCACTTCAGGGAAATTGCCTGGCTCGATATCCAATTCCTCATGTTTGGACTGAACCTTAAGTCATAATATTAAAATTGATTTTTCCTATGTTAAGACATAATGGTAGGAAAGAGTGTTCGTGTCAATGAACGAGACAATTCCCTAATAATATAGACTGGGAATAATAATATATGTCACTATAGAGAACAAATTCTCCTGGTAATAACTGTGTATCAAATACTAACAATCCCCTGTGCTCGGGGGGGTGTTAGTTGTACTGCGGCTGCAATATATTACATTATATCACTCTCGCCATGGAACTCATTGTGTTCTCAATTTGTCTTTATACTTGATCGTCAAAGGAAATGGACTGTACTGTCCTATCCTGAGATGCTCTGCATAATGTTTTATGTTAGATCAGTGAATAATAGATATGGTTATTGTATACTCCTACCATTTAAACTTCCCATTTAGCCGTCCTTACACATATAATTGCTCTCGGGTGACAGCTATTACTTTCGTCTTCCCCATATACACGCACGCTTAGCTTGGACAAGCATGTATGTATTTTCAGTGGAGAAAGCGGAAGATCCCATTACCCTTTATTTACTCCATAGGTAATACATAGCAAAATCAACAATGATTGAGTTTAATGTGGACTCTGCTTTCCCCATTGCTGGAAAAAGGTTTGCAATCATGTAACATTAATCAAATGTACCATCATATAACATCTATAAGGTCTATTATCATGTAACCACATAGAAATAAACCAGCAGCACTCTACAGAGACCAAGACGCAAATACACACTGAATATACAAATTATCTCAAAGTGCATTACAGGTGCATATAGCATTTATAATAATCTGAGGTTATTCGTACACATTTTTGAACAAACCTGTGAGGGCCTATCCACTAATGGCAAGATGGCCTCAGTACAGATCTGGGGGGACTTTGGACTTTTGGTGCCATAGGCCAAGTTCATATCAAAATAAGACCAGAATTGAATGAATCATACTTTATATTGTACTTCCCTTTAATGTATCTTCTCCTTTGTTTTTTTTTTTACCATGTTGACTCCAGTGGTTGCACTGATTTAAATTAGTGAACTTTTTTTTTTCAAGTATACAGTATATTTTAGATATTAGGTCTTTTATTTCTGGGTCTGTTGTGCCATCTTCAAAGTGCCATATTCTAAGTGCATATCAGAATTAGACCAGAAGCAGAACAGAAGAGTACTCTGGTTGTACATACTATTATTAAAAGGGATGTACAGCTTCATCAGTTTGTGTGTTTCATTGTACTTTCAGTTTCTCAGTTCCTAAAATCCAGGGGTGTTTGTTCCCCTCCCAGCTGGGTGTTTCTTAACTGAAGGGGAATGACATCATCCCCCCTTCACTGTTCATGCTCGCTCCCGAGTCAGTGTGCTCTTCTCCCCCTCTTCGTCTCAGTCTACATGTCACTGTGTCGTTCTTCTCCCTATGCAGTCTTATTTTGTAAGAGCTGTTTGTTTACAAAGCACACCCTGCATTCAGTCTAGTCAGTCTTCTATGAACTTAGAGCACTGATTTCTTCTCCTCTCACAGCTGGAGGTTTGTTATAGTTGAATCCAGTCTTCTATGAACTCATCCAGAGCAGCACAGATCTGTCTCCCTTCTATGTTTACACGCAGCAGCACAAGGCACAATCTTGCTGTTTTCTGATTGTAGATGCAGCTGCAGTGTCACTGAGGAGCTGGTGGCTGTATAGAGTGAAATTGTTGCCGGCCCCTTATTCTGAGTGAGAGAGGCAGGAATGCGCGCTCCAGTGAATACGACCGGGGGTCGAACAGAAAGTAAATTAGTAGAGCCGGCAGCCAATGAAATGAAATGAGGAGGAATTCGACCGGCACTGGGGAACAGTGTTCACACAAAATGAAGATAAGACAGACTGTGAAAACAAGACTGCTTTGCAAATGACATCCAATTGCAAAGTTGCTTGTTTTCACTGTCCCCTTATTCTGAAGACTATTTAATGTAATGATACAACCCCTTTTCATGTTCATTTCTTCAGTTTGTATTACAGACATTTGTCTGCTATCCTATCACCCAGTCTTGTCCCCGAAGAATCCAATCCATATCAGCCCCTCTTTTCTTTCCTCACCCATGTACACCTCACATCTACTCTCTACTTTATTTAACCACCCCAACCAATATGCTTCTAGGGTGTGACACAAACCTCGCTCGTACAAGTTATTGAATCATCTTTTGATGCTTCTCATTCTCCTGCTTCTCACTGTAGGGGATTTCTCTTCTAACCCTGGCTTCTTTTACTGCCAACATCACCTTCTCTTTTTGCCTCATGTGCTATTGCTGATTTGCTTAACATTGGTTGTACATCTTTTCCTGCCCCTTTTGAATGTGCGCTCTGGAACTCTAGATGCTTGTAACAAACTCACTGCTGTTAATGAACTATTCCTTTCAAACTCCTTTAACCTTCTAGCTCTCACAGAAACATGAAAACAGGGAAAAATTCCAGTGTCCTGTATTTGCAAGTTGCAAACATTTTTTTGAAAACCAAAATAAAATAAGATCATGGAGATGGGGGAGCTGGTTTTCCTCTCCATTTTCTTATCTCACAGAAATATGCTTCCAACAATCTGACACTGCTTCCCCTGCTGCTCTCACTTATGGTGGTCTACACTTCACCCACACCCTCAGACCTGAGAACAGGCAGGGTGGAGGAGTTGGCATACTCCTGTCTCCACATTGCACTTACCAAGGCATTCCTCCCACACCTTCCCTCACATTCCCTCTCTTGAGGTCCACACCCTCAGACTCTCTAAGACCATGTTCACACGGTGTATTTGCAGGGCGTAATTACGCCCCGCAATTACGCCGTGTGACCGGAGGCGGGGCGGGAGCGGGGGACTGAGCAGGGGGCCGGCACTTCGCCGGCCCATAGACTTGAATTGCCAGCGGCGCTTATACGCCGCTAGTAATTCACATGTCAATTATCTCCGGGCGGGGAGAGGAGACGTAATCCATAGTTCTCTATGAGAACTGTGAATTACTGTAATGAATGGGCCGTTTTCGGCCCGTAATTGGTGCACTTCGGCGCGTAATTACGGACCGAAATACGGCCCATTTTAAGCCGTGTGAACATGGCCTAAGAGTAATGGTTGTATACCGACCCCCGACCTCACCCTGCCTAGCTTTCTCACTTCCTCTGTACCGAAATGGCCATGGGTGATTTCACTATCCCTATCAGACTCCATCTCTCCTTCCACCTCTCCATTTCTTTTTCTAACCTCTTCACTTGGCCTCTCTCAGCCTACATATTCTGCAATGCATAAGCAAGGGAACTCACTTGCTCTGTTTTTTTTGGCTCTGCTCTTGATCTTTCTGATCATAACCTTATCTCCTTTGCTATCGCTTATTCTCAGACTTCTCTGGACAAACCTGCCCATCACACATACAAAAATCTTCACACAATTAACCTCTTCCCGCCATAACATATATTTTTGTCACATTCGGGGTTTTTTTCTCCCCACCTTCCAAGAGCCAGAACTTTTTAATTTTTCCACCTACATAGTCGTATGACAAGATGTACTCTTCAATGGTACCATTAACTACACCATATAATATACCGAGAAAACAAAAAAAAAAATTCTAAGTGGGGCGAAGAGTGAAAAAAATCACCCCACTATTGCAGCAGTTACGTTTTTATGGTTTTTCACTTTTGCGGTTAAAAAGATTCTGATTACGATTATTTCTGATATTTAGAGATTCCTTTGGTTTACTGGGATAGTGCCCGGGGGCACTGGCACAAGGCAAAATTTTGGCCCATCCTCAATTAAAAGGGGTCTAGATCTAGGTAATTTTTAGGCAATAAGGTTTAAAAACCCATTTGGGGGAAAATTTTTGAGGGGCTAATAAGGGGGTATATACAGGAAAATGGGTGAATATAATATAAGGACTGCCACAAAGGTTTTACTAAGCACTGAATTTTTCAGAAACCCAAACCCCAACGTCTTTATTTAAAGGTGAGTAGAAGTCTGGATACGGGGCAACTGTGGAAAATTTTGTTTTTAAGGGGCTTTGCAAAGGGGTTTTGAAAACCCCGTCCCCCAAAAGCTTCCAAATTGGGGGAAATTAAAATCTATTTGGATTAGAAATAATAGGTGTAACTGAACCCAAAAAAATGGCTATCAGATCAACACAGGGGAGTGGGTGGTAAATGATTCCAAATCTGGGAAAGGCCCTGGTTTTAATGGGGATTTCCCCAAACTCGTATTGGGTCCTCTTTTATTCAATGTATTTTTTAATGATATAGTGGAGGGATTAATAGCACTGGGTTTTAGTTTCCAGAAGAAAAACCCGGGGTAAGCGGGGGTTTTCAATCTATGGAAGAGGTATGTAAAATTTCAAGCCAAAACCTGGACACCGAGATTTGGGCATAAAAGTAAGGATCCGACTTGCTTACCCCCAAAGCCTTTGAAAAAAGGGGGGGGGGGGGGGGGGGGGGCTGTTGGGGTTTGGAAAGGGTTTAGTGTTTTTCCCCTGCCAAACCAGCAGGCCCCCAAAGGTCAAACCCGACCCCATTTCCCCCGCTTGCTACTATAAAAAACCCCCCCTCTGCTGTCAGACAGGGCCCGAGTTTCTGAATGTAAGCTGGGGTTCCCCGCTTGCTCAAACTCTGGGCCCCCCCAAATTCCTTTTATCCGTTTTTTGCCGTGGCTCCTTTCCGGCGGAACCCCTGTTTTCCCCCCCTGCCTTGTCTGCTGTTTTTCCAGGGTTTTAGTGTTTCCCCTGGTGTACTAATAAACGCGCATCAAAGCTTAAAAGGGGAAAAAAAAACGGGAGAATCGCCCTTTTTGGAAGGATTTTGGGTTTTACTTTTAAAATCATAGAAAAACAGAACGCATGCAAAAGTCAATCAGCTGCCTCTAAAGCCAGGGAGGAAAATGGGTATTTAAAAGGGGCCCTTGGGTGGGGATGTAATTTAACCGTAAAAAAAAAAATTTAATTTTGGGGGCCACATCTAGAATAAGCTTTAAAAAAAGGGAACCCGTCACATAGTAAAAACCCCCTATGCCCGGGGGGCAGCACAAGCTTGGACAGGCCCCGCTGTTCCCACGCTGTGGGCCCCTTTTTTGTTTAAGAGCTGTAAAATTTTTAGAGCATTTTTAAAAGTCCAAAGCTGCAGTTTTCACCAGAAAAGAGTTCCCCCTTTTCCATGAGGGAGGTTTTTAGCCCCGCCCAACCAAGGCCAAGCCCCCCCCCCCCCCCCTGACAGGTAAAATTTACATGTTGCTATCTATTCAAAGTAATAGGTTTATCAGTTATGAGGTGGGCAGGGCTAGTCTCAGGTGAATGGGTCATGAATTAGATGGACTTTTTTCATGAATAAGCTGGACTCTTTTTTTGCCTGAAAGCTGCCAAATTTGAGCATTAAATGCTCTGAAACTGCTGCATCCCTTTCAAATAAGGGGCCCCATGCTGGAAAAAAGCAGGTCTGGGCCCCTAGCTTATGCCGTCCTCAGCAAGGGGGGCATAATCCATGTGACAGGTTCCCTTTAAGTTCTGGGATCCAGTTTATAGAAAGAATGTAATGGAGCTGGGAAAGTGAAAAGACAGGCAACCAAAAATAATAAAGGAATTGGGGCATCTTTGTGTGAGAAGGGGTTTAAAAAAATTGAATTATTTTTGCCTTGAGAAAAAGGGGGCTCCATGGAATTAAGGGTTAAAATTTTTATTAAATATAAAAATTTGTAAAATAAATGGCCCTTACTGAAAACAGGGGGAAAAACTC
The DNA here is from genome assembly GCA_025379985.1 of Phyllomedusa bahiana. Classification (NCBI taxonomy): domain Eukaryota; kingdom Metazoa; phylum Chordata; class Amphibia; order Anura; family Hylidae; genus Phyllomedusa; species Phyllomedusa bahiana. The sequence continues at coordinate 31,606 of JAODAL010020241.1, read as the reverse complement.
GTTTCATGTAAAAGCCCCTAAAAAAACAAGGGGACATTCCCTTTGTCTGGGGAAAAAAGGATTAAATCTCAAGAGGAAAAAAGCCCTTTTCACCATGAGAACTGTGAATCTGTAGAAAAAAGCCCCTAAAGGAGCTAGCCCACAGCAGGAAAAAGGTGAGGGGTTTCAAAAAAGGCCTGAAAACTACTTACTCCCTAAAAAAATTTAAAATACTTATGTAGCCGTATAAAGTGCCGGACGGGGGGCCCTGGGGCCCCAAAAGGGGGATTTGATTTTGGGGGGCCCACCCTACTGTACATAAAAATTTTTACCTCCTCTGGGACAAAACGCGCCCTTTTTTACCACAAAATTTTACAGTGTGCGAAACAGAACTGAAAGGGGGTAGTACAATGTAGTCACACATTTTTTTCAGTCTACCCAAATCAAAAGACACAGGGCTAATAACCCCCCCCAAATCCCCCAAAAAAAATTCCCCTCCCCCCCCCCCCACCCAAAAAATCCCCCAAAAATATCCCCCCCACCCACATACAATATCCTCCCCCCCCAATTTCCCCCCCCCCAATAAAAATTTTAAATCCCCCCCCCCCCTACCCCCCCCCCAATAAAATATCCCCCCCCAAAATTTTTGTTTTCCCTTGGCCCACCACCCCCCCCAATCCTAAAAAAAACCCCCAAGCAAAAAGAAAAAAAGTGTAACCCCCATAAAAAGGGCCCAATCGGGGAACATAGGTACGCGGCATTAAAAACCGGGCCCGATATAACCAACAACACCGCCATTTTGAGCCACATAGAGGTCAGCCACCAGCCCAGGTATAACCTAAAACACCCATAAAGAGACCAAAAAGGGTCTACCCCAAACTCGGTAAAAACCTAAAACCCCCAAATTAGAACCACATAAGGTAAAAACCCCACCTCGGGTTTCACATCACATTCCCGGTGAATAAAAGAAATTTGGATCCAATATAGAAGTAAAAATACCCCTAAAAAAGGGGCCACCCCGGGACTCCTATCGAGGAGTCTTCTCTTTTTTTTTCATGAGTCTTCTTATTCCCTTTTCTTCCCCCACCCGTTCCAAAACCGCCATAACTTGCCCCGGCCACAAACTATCCCTGCAGAAATTACACACAAAATCTTAAATTTCCTAAATTTTTCCCCCACATCTCTATCTTTTTCCCCCAACCCTGTCAAACTTCCCGGGGGTGGGAGAGCAGGTAAAAAAGCCATAACTTGGGGCCAAATCCTGGGGGGTTGGGAGGGGGTTTGAGAGGACAAAACCCCGGAGATAATGCTACAACTATGGGGCTGCCCCCCCTCTCAATTAATTCCCAAAGGTAGGTAGAAAGACCTAGGTGGGTAGGCAAAAAAGGAAAGGGCCCCCCAGCGTAGGTAGGTGGTTTTCCCCCTTTTTAAAGGTAAGTTTAAAGGTTTATTTTTGGGGTCCCCTTTTTTAAAAGGCGCAAGGAATTTAAACGGCGGGTTGGGGCTTCCCATAAAGTGAATACGGGCATTTAAAGGGGCCCCCTTTTAGGTAGTTTCGGGCCCATTAGGGGCCCTCCTTTAGGTAGTATACGGGTATTTTAGGGGCCCCTTTTTGGGTTTAGTTTTCGGGGGATCCCCCCCCCCCCCCCTTTAAAGCACTGTGAGGTATCGGGGGGCCCCTTTAGTTTTTGGGAAAGCCAGGGCCCCCTTTGTGCCCGGGCCCCCCTGAATTAGTAAAAGGGGGGGCCCCTTTAGGTAGTCAGCCCCCTTTCCCTTTGTAGGTAGTCAGAGCCCCCCGTTAGGTAGACAGGGCCCCCTTGTGGCCCCCTTTAAGTACCCCCAGGGGCCCCCTTTGTGGGTCGGGGGCCCCCCCTTTATTCAGGGTTTCCCTTTTAAGGTACCCCAAGGGCCCCCCCTTTTGTAGCCAGGGCCCCCTTTGTAGCCCGGGGCCCCCCTTTTTGTAGTCGGGCCCCCCCTTTTGTAAGCCAGGGCCCTCTTTTGAACCCACCCCCCCCCCCCTTGTACCGGGGAACCCCCCTTAGGAAACCAGGGACCGCCCTTAGGCGGCCCGGGCCCCCCTTGAGGTAGCCGGGGCCCCCCCTGTAGGTCCCGGGGGCCCCCTTTTTGGGAAAGCCGGGGGCCCCTTTTGTACCCGGGGGCCCCCTTTTGGTACCCCAGGGCCCCCTTTGTACCGGGGCCCCCTTTTTAGGTACCGGGGCCCCCCCTTTTGGCCCGGGGCCCCAGGGAAACCCCTGAATAGAGGCCCCCCCTTGTAGCCAGGGCCCCCCTTGTACGGGGCCCCCCCCTTGAAATCCAGGGCCCCCCCTTTGTACCCAGGGACCCCCGTAGCCAGGGACCCCCTGAAAGCCCCCCCCTTTTTTCCCCCTTTAGCCAGGGAAACCCCCGTAGTCAAAGCCCCCCCCCGGGGGTTTACCCAAAGGGCCCCCTGTATCGGGAGCCCCCCCCCCGGGTTTAGCCAGGGCCCCCTTTGGGGTACCCAAACCCCCCCCTGAAAGGGAGGGGGGCCCCCCCTTGTAGCCGGGCCCCCCCCCCTTTAGCAACCCCCCCCCCTTTTCCAAGGTAAGCCGGGGCCCCCCCTTGGGGTAGCCGGGGCCCCCTTAGGACCCGGGGCCCCCCTGTAGTCAGGGGCCCCCCCTTGTAGCCGGGGGAACCCCCTTGTAGCAGAGCCCCCCCTTTGTACCCGGGGCCCCCCTTGAGCCAGGGCCCCCCCCTTGGGTACCCAGGGGCCCCCCTTTGTACCCAGGGCCCCCCCTTTTAGCCCAACCCCCCCCCTTGTAGCCGGGACCCCCTTTGTAGCCGGGGGACCCCCCTGTAGTCAGGGACCCCCCTTTAGTCGGGGCCCCCCTGTAGAAAACCCCCCCCTTTAGCCAGGACCCCCCTGTAGTTAAAAAAAAACAAAAAAAAAAACAACAAACGCCACTTCCGGCTCGGTCCCCGCCCGCCCGACGTGGCCCGCATAGGGGCGCTAAGTGCGCCCACGCGCCCTACGTCACATGGGGGCCCGGCGCCCGGCAGGCCCGAAGGGCCAAAACCCCTTTCACCGCCAGGAGAGCCGGAGCGCCCCAAAAAGGCACTGTCTCCGCACACCGTGCGCCCCGGGGAGGGGACATTAGCCCCAAACCCCGGGGGCCCCGCCGGGCGCTCGGGACGCGGTCCCCGGGCGCCAGGACGGGATGGCGGAGGGGCCCCGGGGGCGACGCACTGCCCCCGGGGGCCCCCACGGGCTGGGGGGGGCCCCCGGGGATTCCCCGTTCCCCCGGGCCCAGCCAGCCGGGCCGTATAAAATCAAAATCTAGGGTGGCTTTTTTGGGGACAAAATTAAATCTTCCTTACAGCAGATGGGTTCATGCCTTATGGGTTCCAAGCCTTCATCAGTAGGGGAAATTAAGCTTAAAAATCTCCCTATCCTCCTCCCTTCATCCCCATCTTTACTCACCCTTGGTTGAACTTGATGGACAGATGTCTTTTTTCAACCGTGCTATGTAACTACATAATATGGCTCTTTGTTTTTTTTCCTTCGAGGAGCCATAACTGTTATTTATTTTTCCAGCTACAGAGACACATGAGGGATAGGAAACCACCAAAAAACAAATAGGGTTTGGGAAAGTAAAAAAAAGTACCTGTGCCATGTTTGTGGGGGGTTTTGTTTGTACGCCGTTTACCCCTTTGGGAAGTTTTGGGTTTTTCTGATTCACAGGTTATAACTATACTGCAAAAAAATCCAAACATTCTCTATATCTTTCATTTGCACTGCAGCGCCATTTTCTGTGACCAATGGAGTGAAGGTGCATTTTTTTGCGGAGTGTAGTTTTAATTGGTACCATTTTGGAATAGATGCTATTTTTTGTTATCACTTTTTATTCTAATTTTTAGGGGACATGAAATTACCAAAAATTCGCAAGTGCCTCTCTGTGGGGCCTAAGCTTCCATCCTGTTGCCCTGAATTAAAGTTAGAGCTAGGGACCACCTGATTAAAATGACTTTGATGATGTAGGTTGGCACGTGAAATTTGATCAAATTGCACCCTAAAAACCTCTATTATGTAAACGTACAAAAGGTAGCTGGAATGCATTTTAAATGTTCCATAAATTCAATGTTTTACGAGTTTTAGTGCCTACTTTTTGCTACTATAATTTCTTTTTTGGAGAATTTGCATGTTGTGCAGGTGATCTTATCTGCCTGCAGAATAAACTGAGCAGATTGATATATAGGACCTCCCACAGACTCCCAAACTCAAAATAATCATAGATTTCAACCAGGGACAAAGCTTAAGACTCATGGTCCCGGGTGCAAAATGTCATCTTGGGGCCCCCCTACTCCCAAACACCGTCTGTGGACCAATACTTTTTAACAACAGGTTCCCTATTTGATGGGACGGATGTCTGCAGTGTTGCGCGCTGCAGAAAATGATTCCTATTTAAAGGGATTGTCTAATAGAAGAAAATTAATTTAAAATGGGACCAAAGAAAAACAAGTTATACAGCCAATGTGGCTGTGGCCCCTTGCTCCTCCTCCCTCCCCTAATGTTTTGGGATGAACAGGAAAAAATGCAATTGTGTCTTTTGTTTTTTGGGTTTAGTTTTTATTGGAGTTTATGGTGAACAGTGTAATTTATATGTTATCTGTATTCTGTGGGTCAGTATGTATACATGGGCTACATTATCACTACTATATGTTAACTAATACCATTATATTGTTACTGACCAAACCAGTAAAATAACAATAATATACATAGACCAAATAATACCATCACATATCACTACCATATAGTGACTAATACCATCATAATATTACTGACCAAACCAGAATACCAAGTCCAATAATACCAATAACAAAAATACACAATGACCAAATAATACCCCACAGATCACTACCACATTGTAACTAATACCACCAGACAGTTACTGACAAAATCAATGTACCAAGACCAATATAACCAATAACAACAAAATACAAGGTCCAAATAATACCACCCCATCATGACCACATATCACCACCATAAATGTTTTGAATACCATTGTACTGTTACTGAATATAAACCATTACACTAAGACCATTATTACCATCTACAGTGACCATATAGTGATATATAGCAGCTGTACACAGGGTATGCAGCCGTATAAGTGATTACAGGGCACTTACATTTAGGGAGTCACAGGTGACATCTTATCTGATGAGTCGTTCTCTTTCCTTTTCTTCCTTTTTCATCTGGTCCAGACTGGCATGATGACATCTCCCGGCCACAACTTGTCCCTGAAGAATTTACCACACAAACATGTTAGACTCCAACAAGTAAAAGTGCCCCCAGCAGATTATAAAGCCCCTATTTGTGCCACCAGTAGGTAGGAGCACACTCCATATAGTAGATAGCCCCCCCAAATTAGACAGGCAGACTCTTCCAATTAAGTAGGTAAAGCCCCCCGCCCCTTCATTATAGGACCCCTTCTAGTAGGTAGGTAAGTAGATAGAGCCTCCTCTAGTAGGTAGGTTAATAGGGCCCCTCTAGTAGGTAGCTAGATAGAGACCCTTTTAGATAGCAGGCAGGTAGAAAGGACCCCTTGTGGTAGTTAGGCAGGTACATAGTGCCCCTTATGGTAGGTAGGTAGATAGGGCACCTTCTGGTAGGTATGCAGGGAGATAGGGCCAGTTATGGTAGATAGGGAGGGCCAGTTATGGTAGGTAGGTAGGTAGGTAGGTAGAGCTTATTCAAGTAGGTAGGTAAGCCTGCCTCCCTTAGAAAAAAAAAAAAATTACCTCGGCACTCCCCTGCTCCCCACTGAACACCCATCTTCCCGAGCAGCCGGCGTGATGACATCATCACGTCACCTTCTCTCAGATGCCACTTCCGGTGTTTGCAAGGCCCCAAAACTAGGCACAGCCTTAGGACCTAATACAGGCAGCTTCATGATGACATCATTGAATCGCGCCGATCAGTGGGTGAAGCGGACAGTATCAGTGTATGCCTCAGCCGCTGTCTGCACTGCACGGGTGGCGGCTGTGACCCAGTGATGCAGCTGTGTGATAAAGGGGGCCTGTGGGCCCCCTTAGCTCAGGGGTCCAGTCATGCGATCACTACACCACTGATTTCAACCATTAAAGGGGTTGTCTCACTACAAAGATTACTTCTTATGTTAAAGATCTTGCAAAAACAAGTCACTTTGCAATATGTGTCCATTACCAGTGTCCTACCTATTCCTAGATATCCTCTCTTGTATGGGCTGCATCAGCTCCTCAGGTCACTATAGCTACAGACCTGTTCAATCTCTCCTGATAAGCTGCCAGCGCTGGTCGCTATAGCTACAGACCTGGTGTCCTCAACAGGTCAGTAAAGCCACTAAACACACCCCTGAATTCAAAAATGAAACTGAGAACACAGGACTGAAGTAAGCTGAATCAATGTTGTGAGACAACCCCTTTAAGTTACAATTTATACTAAATCTTTTTACACAGAACTATTTATCAGTCTTGCCAGCTCTTCCTCCTCGATGACGCTGATCGATCGGACAGCATTTTCTTGGTGACAGGTTCCCTTTAACTATTGTTTCTCATGGATAATTGTTTTGAATGTCAGGTACATAACAAACCAGTTGGACTGGTTTATCAGGTCAACCAGAGAAAAGCCCGTTGCTGCTTGATGTCCATTAAACAATTGCTATGCTTGCAACAAAAAGCAGACTTTGTATTTACTACAAACAAATGACTTTAGAGAACGGCTCCTTATCTGGACAAGAGAATCCCATGAGCTGACAAAATGCTAGGATGCTATCTGGTACAACTGGTCTCATCTCTGTCATGTCCTTGTCAGCTGTCTGTGAAGATTGAACAGTGACAAGGATCCCAATTCTCTGAGGCTACAAAAGCCACTAATATATTAAATGGTTTTTGCCACGATGTAATGTTGACATGGGATCCTCAAAAATGGGTATTTAATCACTTTTCTAAATATATGTGATTCCAAAAATTGCAGCCTGAGAGAGCTACAGGCTGCCTTACCTGCCCTTAGTTACTTGAAAGTTTCTATTAGATACGACCTGACAAGAGCTGCTGGCCGGGCTTGCGCAGAGCACACTTCTTATCTGATGAAAGGGAGCTGAAGAAGCTTTCAAGGCACCGGGTAGAAATATGTTGTCTTTTGTATATAGAATCCACTAGTTGTAGTGTGATTATCTGAGTAGATCCCTGCTTTATCTGATGACCGAGAACATGAAGAAGCTTTCAAGCTGCTGTGGAGAAAAGGTGTTGTCTTTTGTATACAGATTCCACTAGTTGTAGTTTGATTATTTGAGTGAACATTTCACATGATCCCTTATGCACGGCTCTGTGCTCTGGCTGTGTCTCTCGCTCTCTCAGCTCAGCATTGCTTTGTTTACATTTGCTTCTTAGCAGATAACACACGTCCTGGCAAAACCCCTTTAAGGAATAAAGACAAGGGGGTACATAATAAATATGTATAAATATATGAAGGGCCAATATAGAGATCTCTCTCAAGATTTATTTATACCCAGGACTGTATCCAGAACAAGGGGGCATCCTCTACGTCTTGAAGAAAGTTTCCACATAAACATAGACAGGGATTCTTTACTGTTAGAGCAGTGAGACTGTGGAACTCTCTGCCAGAGGAACTTGTCATGGTAAAGTCACTAACAGAGTTCAAAAAGGGTTTGGAAGCATTTCTGGAGCGTGATAATATAATAAGTTATAGTGACTAGGATTCTGAAGAAGGTATGGATACATTTTGATTGATATATAACAGTATAGTGACAGGATCGGAGAGGGGTCGTTGATCCAGGGATTTTTTCGATTGCCAGATTGGAGTCGGGAAGGAATTTTTTCCCTAACATGAGGACAATTGGCTTCTACCTCATGGGGGCTTTTGCCTTCCTCTGGATCAACACTTTAGCAAAATTGGCTGAACTGGATGAACGTCTGTCTTTTTTCGGCCTCACAAACTATGTAACTATGTAACAAGGGATGGGCTCTTCACACCCAAACACACCCACAATGCTGGGCTGCTAGCCCCAGTCCCTTATTTTTTTTTCTCATACCTCCAGATGACACCTAAACGGACAACCACTATCATTTACTGAGGACTGACCTGCACAAAGCTGATTGTGTTGGCCTCTGAAATTAGCTATCTAATGGGGGCAAGACCAGTCCCTCAGAGCCATAAACTGTATGACACAGTAGGAAAGGCCTTGACATCACATTTCGGTGAGGAAACAAAATTGCTGCAGCTTTTTCATATAACGTGTTTGTTCTTGGATGGCGATAAGCAGCAAACTGCATACACACACGTTCTCAGACGCTTCATGAACTACTATGGTAAAACAACACCAATTACCTTTAAATATGAACATGTCCTTAAAGGGGTTTTCTCACCTTGCTGTTTTATAGAGCCACAGGCAGCTTCAGGCTCGCATTTTCTGGTCAGGCTATGGCAGGTCTACAGCACTGATTGATATATCAGCTCTGCTTGTCCTAGCTATTACTGTTACAATGACATGAGTGCAGGAGGTTTGTACACTGTAGTGCATAAAGCTACAGACCTCTAAAGGGTTAAAGGTTGTCAGTAAGTAATGTCAACAAGCTCCTGTCTTTCAAGATAAGGAACGCAGCAGGGAGACACGTCACCATCCGACCACTGCTGAAGCCTGTAAGAGTAGAAAGAGGTGACTGGTAACTAGGGAAGCTTGTGTGCAAAAGCAGGAGATAAGAACTGGTCTAAATCTGCAGATAAGCAAAATCAGAGGAGCAATGTATTTGGTAATAGTCTTTATTTACCTTTGCCTACATGTTTAAAGCTAATTAATAACATGGGAATACCCCTTTTAAAGGGTATTCTCATCTCACATGTTTATGGCATGTGGGTAGAATATGTAATAAATGTGTGATAGGTGCAGGTCCCACCTATCTCAAGAACAGGCTTTCGAATGTCTTTGTTGAGAACGAAAAAGGGGGTTGGAAGTTTCCCATTAATTTCAATGGGAGTTCTGAGTACAGCCGAGCACACATCGATGATACAAGAGATCCCACTGAAATAAATGGGAAAATTCCGTTCTCAATGGAGACTTTTAAAGGCCTGGTCTCAAGAAAGGTCAAGGCCTCAGAGGTGGGGCCTGTCCCTATCACATGTTTATATTCTAGCAAAACCCTTGAATGAGTGAAATATGACCATATATTAGTTTTACATCTGCAACATCCTATTTGTTCTGCATAACTGGACCTAAATCACCATGAAACTGTATGGCAGCCCATTTTTGGTTCTGTAGAACCACATGTAATGTGGATCTTTAGTAGTAATCACATCCATGAGAAAGTGAATGAGACTGAGCTGCAATACCTGACTCAGCCACTACAACAAGTATGGCGCTGTACCTAAGAAACCATGAAGGGGACTTTATTCATTTAATTTCAAATAAACTGTAATAAAAAATGGCAGGAGCAAATATTCCTGAAACCTAATGCCATTGCTTCTTTGTTGTGGTGATCGGGCAGAGTCACAGTGGTGGGACCCTCAGTGATTGAACATTGGTGGTAAATCCTAGTGATAGGCCAAATGTCTCCGCTGACAGGACCCTTTTGCAGAGGTAGAGAGTGTTTAACGTACATAATACTAGGTTTGTTGCATACTGTGCCTTGCAGTTTTGTGCCGCATCTTTATCTGGGTAGTCCCTGACGTATTGCTATGGCACATGGTGTTAGAAAAACATATACTGCCCAGTACACTTATTTTTACTGCTTCCAGCCCAGTAGAATTACAGCACAGCTCTCTGTTCTGCTCCATTTAGCAATCACCAACAGATACTGTCAGAAAAGATTCCAAAATTACACACTTTTGGCCTCCACTGGGTAACAGCGGTCTGTAGATAGTCTACCATATGTACCGGAAGCCTTCCTGGTCAATACCATATAATATTCGGGGTTGTCCACTTCTTAAAAAAAATAATAAAATGCTTCAGCAGCATCATAAAAAAACCTCTATACTCACATTCTCCCGATCCTTGGATGTCACCGCCGCAGCCCCTGAATGTACAAGCGATCACGCCCCCTGGTGGCCCTGTACCCTAGAGGGACTAAATGAATGAGTAAAAAAAAAAAAAATGAATAAATTAAAAATATTAAAAAAAAATACAAAAAATCAAACACCTCTCTTTTGTCATTTTCCAAATAAAAAAATAAAAATTTTAAATAGTTACCCATAATTGGTATTGGTCCGTAAAAGTCACATTTATTAAAATATAGCTTCAATTATCCCGCACGGTAATTTTTTTTTTGTCATTTTGTGTTCCCAAAAATTTTGAATAAGTGATCAAAAAGCTGCTTGTATCCCAAAATGGTATCAATAAAAATGCACCCTTGCTCCAGTCCATAGGTGGAAAAACAAAAAAGTTATTGGTTGCAGAAAAAATATAAGAAATAAAGAATGTTTTTTCTTCTTTAAAGAACTAAAACATAACGAAAAACCCTACATATTTGGTATCGCTGGAATCATACCGACCTGCAGAATGCAGACAACACATCATTTATACCAAAGAGCGAAGGACAGAAAAACAAAACCTTGGCAAAAATGTGTTTTTTCACATTAAATCACATTTAGAATTTTTTGGGGGATTTCTTAGTACATTACTGTATGTGGTACGGTCAATGGAACTATTAGAAAGAAGATTTTGTCCTTCAAACGTAATGATCCTCCTGTCACGCCTCACAAGTTTCCAGACTTTATTTCTGACTTGTTGTACATAACCCCGTCTCATGTGTATAAAAAGTCTCTGAATGTTCAGTTTCTTGTGGCCGAATTCACAAACTGGGTACCGAACCGTTCCCCCAAAACCATTGAAAAACTGATAAAATGCCAGTTGGATTCTTAATCAGAATCTGACCGGTATTCTGTCACTGCCGTGTGACCGTAGCCTATATGGTACAAGTAACGGTACCATTAAGTACATGTTTATATATATATATAAAGATCCACGGTCTCCATAGCTATGTAAGGCTAGGTCTACACAGCAATGTTAAAATACCGTCCAAAATCCAACGACATTTTAACATTGCCGTACCAGGGTTTTTGGCGCCGGTTTGGGCTACAAAGTGTGGTCGGTTTTCGGATTTCCAGCCGGCCCAGTACATTGAATGTATGGGAATCTGGTGGAAGATAGAGCATGTTTTAAAATCTGCCAGAATCCGCCGGATTTCAAAACTGACCATAAAAAATCTGTGCTGTGTAGACTACAGCACGGATTTTCTATTACAGTCTATACAGCACTGGTCACAGTCAGCGGAGTCAGTATTTAGAAATCTAACCAAAAACCTGTGCTGTGTAGACACAGCATAAGGGTGCGTCCACACAGCAGGTTAAAATACCGGCCGGATTCTGATTAAAAGAATCTAACCGGTATTTTGACATCTTGTATGTAGTTTTGGGGAATGATTCTGTCTGTGGTTTGCGGATTCACCCGTCCTCCTCAACCATTGACATGAACATCTTCCGTTTTTAGGAACGGCGGCCGTGTCAAAAACCGTCCGCCAGAAAATCCATGCAGTGGGGACTTCTCCACGGATTTTCTATTTACCGTATATATGGCCCGGGCACCAGCAGGGACACTTCTGCTATATGTGACTCCTTAGGGAGCGCATGTAGCAGAATCCCGAGTAAGCCCACAGCATCCGACTCCTCTGGGAGCGCATACAGGTGAAGATACCACTGCGGAGCAGAGAGCGAGCGCTCCCTGATCCGCAGTGGACTCCGGACGGCCGGAGACTTGTGGCTGTCTGGAGTATCCGGCACAGGGGGCATGATGACATCACGCTGCCTGCGCGGCCTGATCATATCACGCCACCTGTGCCAGAAGACGGAGAGCCCGGGAGTCGGAGCAGCGAGGGAGTGAGGTAAGTGCTTGTATTATTTTTTTAAAAACCCTGCCTATAACCTGCCTATGGGGACATATACTTTCCTTTAACCTGCCTATAGGGACATATACCTGCCTATGGGGACATATACCTGCCTATAGGGACAAACACCTGCCTGTAACCTGCCTATGGGGACATATACCTGCTTATAACTTGTGTATACCTGCCTATTACCTGCCTATAGGGACATATACCTGCCTATAGGGAAATATACCTACCTATAACCTGTCTATGGGGGACATATGCCTGTCTATAACCTGCCTATGAGGACATATACTTGCCTATGAGGGACATATACCTGCCTATGTAATTTTATTGGTATCCATTTTTATTTTTGAAATTCACCAGTAGCCGCTGCATTTTTCACCCTAGGCTTATACTCGAGTCAATAAGTTTTCCCAGTTTTTTGTGGCAAAAGTAGGTGCCTCGGCTTATACTTGAGTATATACGGTAAATTAATGTAAAAATGTGACAGTCGGTTTACAGGTGCATTTCAAATCCAAAAACCGTTTGTAAAACCGCCTGAAAAACCTGCCATGGGGACCGCCCTAAGGTTGGGGCCACACAGCATTGTACAAAAAACGAACAAAAGTTGGTCGTTTTTTTCTGATGCACAATGACGTTTTTTGTTACTGTATTGGCAAAAACTGCCATCGGATTTCTTTTTTTTGCTGTTGGCCCATACAATTGATTATATGAGAAGACTACGAAAAACTAAAGACACCATCGGATTGTACATGTTCCTAGATCCGCCGGCGCCAGAAAACGAGCTGAAAAAAACCGACCTGTGTGGACAAGTCTTTTTTTTAATTAAAGGGGTTGTCTCACTACATTGATTCATCTTATCTCAGTCCTGTTTTCTTGGTTTCTCTTTGAATTCAGGGGCATGTTTACTGGCTTCTACTAGGCTGCAGTAGAAGCCAGGTCTGTAGCTATAGCAACCAGTGCTGGGAGCCTATCAGGATAGATCAAACAGGTCTGTAGCTATAGCGACCTGAGGAGCTGATGCAGCCCATACAAGAGGGGATATCTCGGAATCGGTAGGACACTGTTAGGCTATGTTCACACGGCATAATTGCGGGACTTCGGCAGCTTGCGCTGACTCCCACGGGGCAGGGCAGCCGGTAGCCCTCTGACCCCATAGACAATGATTACTAGCGGCGCGTATTAGCCGCTAGTAATTGACATGTCACTTATCTTTCCCCGCGCCGTATTATGCGAGCGGGGAGAGGAGACGTAATCCACAGTTCTCTATGAGAACTGTGGATTACCGTAATTATTGGGACGTATTGAGCGCAGTAAGGCACGAAACACGGGCCGAAATACATCCCAATTTCACCTGTGTGAACATGGCCTAAATGGACACATATTGCACAGTGACTTGTTTTTGCAAGATCTTTCACATAAAAAGCAGCAATCCTTGTAGTGAGACAACCCCTTTAAGTACATGTTATCCCACCAAAAAAAAAAGCCTTCATACATCTGAAAAATAAAAAAAGTTATGCCTCTTGGAAGCCGAAGAGGATAAAACGAACGCGGCGTAGGCACAAGTGCTATCAAAGGGTTAACACTAAAGCGGGCAGACTCCTGCAGTGGCTGCTGCACTTTCTCTAGGCTGAAGGTCTCCAGGGTTTAAAATAGAGCAAGTCAATATTGCATCATCAAGAAGAAAATATTTACCCTACAAATATGAAACAGGAGACTGCAAGGAGAATTCCAGAGCTAAAACCAAGGGAGCTGGAGCAAGAAGCAGCCTGTTGCTTTAAGAGTGCTCGGCACTGCACAGCCCACACTGCAGCCCAGCAGGAAGTGACAGTGTGCTGCCGGCAGTGAGTGCAGCGTGGCAGTGCTACAGGGGTGCTGTGCCAGCTGCGCCCCCTGGTACCACTGGTATTTCCTCTGAGCTCACAGGAGATATGAGCAGCCTCCCACTATCCCCTCCTCGGAAGAGGAAGTTTCTCTGTGTAACGGTCGGAGCTCCAGCAGCCGGGAGAGGTGTGCAGGAGTTTGGGGGAGATCCTGTGCCCTGCAGATGATGGGCTGACAGCACCCCCTCACAGCAGGATGACAGCATATTCCCTCAATCTGAAAGTCTTCTGGCTGCTGGTAATCCTCCTGATCACAGGCATCTGGTGCATGTTCTTTACCCTCAGAAGAAGCAGTCAGGAGGAGGATGGGGGTTGTCAGGAGAGCTCCCTCAGCAGCATGCAACTTCTCTTCAAGTTGGGCTTGGTGGTCCTGCTGTGCTATGTGGTCTTCAGATGCTGCAGCTGCCCCCAGGCTAAGGATCCCAAGCTGAACCTCCATCACCAGCAGCAGCTCCGAAAGAATCTGCTGGAAACCTTCTACGAACAGAACATCAAGCTTTCTCCACATGTCCTTGGCCACAGCAAAGCTCATGTCAGCCAGATAGTGGGCGAGCTCATCAAAGTGGGCAAAGCCAAGCAACACGACGCTGGAGTCATCTTCAGAGGGGACTACCTGCAGATCGGAAGCGCCTACGAGCAGCATAAAATCAACAGCCCCGATTATTTTGATATCCTGGTGCCACTGAAAAGGCCGCAGAGCCTGAAACTGGAGCCTGTTTTTGCGGCGGTGGGTAAGGAGTTGACGCCCATGCTTCATGGATCTGTCCTATGTGGGGTGGTGGCTCCCAAGAAGTCTGAGTGGATTAAAACCTTTAAGCAGTTTGGTGATGGCTTTTGCGTGGAGGTTGACCTCAGACACCAGCTGTCTGCCAGCCTGATCCTCAAGTGGTTCCATTGGAAGATCCAGAGATGCCTCAATGTCATCAGGTACCAGTTTGAGGAGCGATGCCACATTACGCTCACCATATGGGATGATAAACTCATTCTGAAAATCCTCCCACGGTCGGATTATGTCTGCTGCCACATCTCAATGTCTGTGAGACTTATCCCTGCTTTTCATCTGGGGGACTCGGTGTATGTTACTGCCCAGCCTGGGGGCACCACATCCCAGCAGGACAAACTCAATCTGGATCCTTATTGGGGGATAAACTTTTCAAAGTATGAGCAGAAGTACTTGGCCTGGTTCAAGGATCAAGCTCCTTCCAACTCATGCCACCTGAAGTGTCTACAGATCATGAAGAGTCTGAGGGACCTGGGTGCCAAGACCTTCCAGCCTTCCTTTACTTGGCAGTGGAGAGCAATCTTCTGCTCCTACAACTTGAAAACAGCACTTTTCTACCTATTGCTTCAGGTTCCCTACGGAAAGTGGGAGGAATCGTTACTCATGGAGAGGATAGCTGACTTTTTCATGTTCTGGAAGGAATGTTTGCAAAGAGGGGCACTCATGCATTTCTTCTTAGGTAACAGCACCCTTCCTAACTTCATCACTCTGCCAAAGATGTTCAAAGAAGCGCAGCCTGTCAATCTGCTGCAGGGTTATGGACCTGAGCTCTTGGACCAGGCCTGTTTCCAACTCCTTAACTTGTGGGATCAAATGCCTCGGATCTTACGGATGAGTTCCCCTCCCAGGAACATAGTCAGGGAGTCACTAAGGTGCAAACACACAACTCTCTGAGCGATAGATTAATCCAAAGGCTTTATTGCACCCTTATGGCATTGGGGATATTTCCAGGGTTAAACGTTCTATGCAATGCAGAAAATGAATTAGTTACGTGGAGACCAACCTCCATGTAGCTAAATCCCTCTGCATAACTGTGCTATTAGGTCACTATGCTTCATGCCAAAGAGACTAATGCCATTATTTGCACACGTTTGTAGTACTGTGTTTTATTTCATATCTGTGCTGTTTTTTGTTGTTGCGTTAACCTTTCAGTATTACTACAGCAAGTGACCAAGCTGGGGGGAACGTTCAGGGAGCTCTGGTGCTTTGCCTTGAAATATTTGCTTCATGAGTAGCAGCTAATCTTGATGATGTGTGTATGTAAGTACTTACAGGTGGTTAGTCATCTAGAACCTACAGCAGCAGCACTAAATGTACCCTTTGTTCCTAATTATCTTGGCTTGTCCCAGAAGCTGATTTTGTAGACTCTAAGGCAGAGGTGTCAAACTGCGGCCCTCCAGCTGTTGGGAAACTACAACTCCCATCATGCATTTATATAATCTATAACAGTGGGCATGATGGGAGTTGTAGTTTCCCAACAGCTGGAGGGCCGCAGTTTGACACCTGTGCTCTAAGGCTATGTTCACACGGCTTAAATTGGGACGTATTTTGCCCCGTACTGCGCTCAATACGGGGCGAGATACGTCCCAGTCATTACAGTAATCCACAGTTCTCATAGAGAACTATGGGTTATGCCTCCTCTCCCTGCTCACACAATATGTTGCGGGGGGGAGATAAGTGACATGTTAATTACTAGCGGCGAATACGCGCCGTAAATAATCAATGTTTATGGGGCCGGCAGTTATGCCGTGTGAACATACCCTATGGCTGTAAGGCCCGGTTCACACGGCTTATTCAAGACGGAATTGCGAGCCGGATTGCGCTCGCAATTCCGGCTTGAATAAGGGGCGGGGGCGCAGCCCGCCGGCCCCATAGACTTCCATTATCCACTGCGCGTGGATGGAGCGGGGAGGAGCGACGGAATCCACTGTTCTCTATGAGAACGGTGGATTACCGTAATTACTGCGATGAATTGGCGCCGTGCTGCAGCGCAAATCCGGCGCGCAGTACGGCGCCAATCCGCGCCGAAATAAGCCGTGTGAACACGGCCTAAGGGGGATTATTTAGGGTGCTTTCACACGGTGCGGTTTTGGTGCGTTTTTGATGCATATAGCATTTTGTTTGCAAAAAATCGCATATGCATTAATTGTTGTGCCTTCCTGCACAAAAAACGCACCAAAAACCGCAACGTGTGAAAGCAGCCTTAGTTGGTAATGCAAGTGACATATAAATTGGATGGTAACAAGCAAGCTGCCGCTTTTTCAGTACGATAAATCCATAAGTGGCAGAATCATTTCAGACCTCAGGGCTTATCCCCATGGCAGGGTTTTCACTCGGTTTTACGGACGGTTTTCGGATTTGTCAACCTTTTACATGATTTTAATAGAAAATCCGTGGCGGTCCGAAAAACGTAGAACATGTTCATTCTTCCGCCCGGTTTTCGGGCAGAACATGAGGGTGCGATGGGGGAGGACTTGAATCCGCGGACAAAAGCCGTCCCCCTGCACGCCTAAATAGACAAAATACCGGTCGGTATTTTGTCTATGCCGTGGGAACGCACCCTTAGGCTATGTTCACACGGCTTAAAATAAGCCGTATTTCAGTCCGTAATTCTCGCCGTACTGTGCGAATTACGGCTGGAATACGTCCCAGTCATTACGGTAATCCACAGTTCTCATAGAGAACTATGGATTACGTCTCCTCTCCCTTGCTCGGCGAATCCGCCTCAGGGGGAGATAAGTGACATGTGAATTACAAGCGCCCCCGCCCACACACCGTAATTGCGGGGCGTAATTACGCCCAGCAAATAAGCCGTGTGAACATAGCTTTACAGGTACAGACCTTTTTATATGGCTTTTAGTAAGTTACAATAATTGATCTGAAACAGTACTGAAGCAATAGCTGCAAGATGTTTGCATGATGTGCATGGCGGTCTCAGATTGCTCTTGCACGTCCTTAAGGGGAGTCCACATTTCAGACCATTTTGGCCTCTCTATAGAACATGCCATAAATGTCTGAAAGGTGCAGGTCCCATCTTTTGGACTATCTGGAGCAGGCATCCTCAAACTGCGGCCCTCTAGGTGTTAGGAAACTACAACTCCCAGTATTTCCACTGTTATAGATTATATAAATGCATGATGGGAGTTGTAGTTTCCAACAGCTGGAGGGCCACAGAGTGAGGATGCCTGGTCTGGAGAATGGGACCCTGAAAGTCTTTGTGCAGAATGGAGAGGTGGCTGCACATGGATCTCAGTGGGAAGAGCACGCTCTGCATGAAGTCTTTCCAGGGCGTGCTCTGTACAGGTGCAGATCTGAGAGACGGGATACACACCTATCAGACTTTTAGGTATATTCTCTAAATTTATGGCATACCCTGTCTGAGATGGGAAAACTCCTTAAATAGGCCACTTTGACTGATCCTTGTTATTTAATTTTGCATCTCTGGCTTCCTGACTAAAAACAGCTGTAATCTTTGGGGAATTCATCCAATGTTCAATTCGCTTGCAGCAGCACCACCAGGGTCATTGAAGCATCGCATGGTGCGAGTAAAATGAATGGGCTGATTTTGTAGTTCGTGGACACGTTGGTTCCTCCAAAGGAAGATGTGTTTTGTAATTGTTTTCTTCTTTCTCGCTCATTGAGTGAGGTATCAGTTAAAGGGGTATTTCCACCAAACACATAGAATATGTCATCAGTGTGTGATAGGTGCTGGTACCTGTCTCGAAAACTAGGGTTTCAGGGCCCAATCCCAAGATAGAATCCACACCTGTCCCATATTGATGGCATTTCCTAGAGATGTGCATCCATGTGTTTGGTGGGACTTCCCCTTTAAGGTTTTCTGTGTATTAAAGGGGTTGTCTCAGTTCAGACACTGATCGCTAGGATATGCCATCAATCTTGGATAGGCGCTCTGTTCTGAACTGAATGGTGATCAGGACCCTCCCATTGAAATAAATGGGCGTTCCCTACATTTTGCGACATATTTGGCAATATCTGCCTTGTAGACTTATCTAAAGAGTGAAGCTCCACCTTGAAATTAATTTTTAAATTTTATAACACAATTTCAAAAATAGCTATTCCCTGATAACAGCTTGACCCCATTTGTCTGAATTCTCGGCTGTGGAATGCTTCTGTAATAATTGAAGCTTACTCCTCATGTATACAATGATCCCTCAAGTTACAGTGGTCTCAGGATACAATCTTTTCACCATACAATGGTCTTTCCTGGTCCATTATGTATTGAACCCACACGCACCATACAATGTCCCAGACACTGCTGATCTGCGGCTCATGTGATTGATGGAAAAATTCAAACAATTATCATGAACATTTTAGTTGTATTAGTGCAGTGCATATAGTGATCAGTGGTCTATAGCTCCTCTCTACAGTGCAGTGCGGTACTACATGTCCTGTACTGCTATTACATGTATCAGTGAAGTGCATGCAGCTATTGGTGGTCTAGCAGCGCCTCTCCACAGTACAGTGTGGTACTACATGTCCTGTACTGCTCTTACATGTATTAGTGAGGTGCATGCAGTGATTGGGGGTCTAGTAGCGCCTCTACAGTACAGTGCGATACTACATGTCCTGTACTGCTCTTACATGTATTAGTGAGGTGCATGCAGTGATTGGCGGTTTAGTAGCGCCTCTACAGTACAGTGCGGTACTACATGTCCTGTACTGCTCTTAAATGTATTAGTGAGGTGCATGCTTTCTTCTGGTACATTGTGTATAAAGTACATAAACCAAGGAAACTTCTGTCCTCATCATAGAAAGTGATTTTGTTATATGTAAGGATTTGCTTTATCTCTATTAATTATCTGCTTCATTTTTCGTAATCTCAATTTTCCATTATGTTGGTGACATTTTGGGGCTTCAGAACCAGTTACCAATTTTCCATAGCGTTATGGTTTTGTTCCAGAACCAATTAATATAGTATATTGATGGGCCACTAAATACAACATAATCACCTACATGGGTTGATTCCTATATTGATACAATTCCAGTCTATATCCTTAAAACTACAGTCAAATGGAGCTTCAAGTATAAGATCTCATACACATGGGTGTATTACTGTATAAACTGCTATACACCCAATTTTACATGGAGGTACATCGTTTTTTCTAAGGGTAAGTTCACATGGCTTATTTTGGGACATATTTCGCCACGTATTGTGAGCGTACTGCACTCTAATACGAGCGAAATGCGCCCAATCATTACGGTAATCCACGGTTCTCATAGACAGCTATGGATTACGCCTCCTCTCCCCGGGCGTACAATACGATCGTATTGTATGCGCGGGGAGATAAGTGACATGTCGATCAGCGTGACTCCCGAAGTCCTGGCGTAATTGCGGGGCGTACTGTACGCCCCGCAATTAACCCGTGTGAACATACCCTAACTCATGGTGCTACTGTGCTGGGAGCTGATGTAAGGCCCTGTTCACACGACGGATTTGGCCGCGGTTATGGCCGCGGTGTCCGCGGCCAAAACCACGGCCAAATCGCGCCTAGATTATTAACATGGTTTCCGATGGGAAACCGCGTTAATATTCACACACCGCGGGTTTGGCCGCGGCTCCGGGGCCGCGGACAGACAGCGCAGGTGAAGAACCTTCCTGTCATTTCTTGACAGGAGTGCTCTGCGCGGCGGCCGCGCGATGCTGCCGCGGGCGTCGCCGCGGGTGGTGGGCGGCTGGGGTGCGGCTAGCGCCGCCGCTTGCCCCCTGCTCTTAATTTGCATAGGGGCAAGCCCTCGGCGCAAGCCGCGCCCCAAATCACGCCCCTCCCGCGGCGAGGCCACGCCCACCGCCCGCGCCGCAAACCCGCTGCCAAATCCGTCGTGTGAACGAGGCCTAAAGGTCAGTGCTACAGTCCATTCTTTCTCAGGATCCATGGGAGTTCCACTGATCATAAAGTGATGAAAAAAGTAGCAAAGTTGGTCCCCTCACCTGGGGCTGGTCTGTGAAGAGGCATGACCCTGGAAGGAGCTACTTCCACTGCACAATCAAATTCAAACAGGTTAAATGGATCAAAGGAGGTTCCAGCAATCACATGAGCGTCAGCATGTATGGCATTGAGTAATCACGCATGTTTTCTCTGGGATCCTCCATTTTCTATTAGCATACGATTGCTTTTTAAATATTTTGCACAAATAAATCTATTTTTATTGGATTTATTGGGAGTGAAGCTGGTCTGCATTTGAATTTTTCGGATCATAAAGTGAAGGTTTATCCTAGCAATATATACTATCGCGTTATGAGATGGGATGCCTTTGACTAATTTTTTTTGGGTCACATCTGGAGGCATTCAGAACTATGCACACTCCACAATCTGCACACGCACGGAGTGCTAAGTTGTGTAACATAGGGCCACATGTATGAAACGGTTTAGGTCTAAAACTCACTCTTTTGCCCATAGAGTTTTAGACCTAAACAGGTTCATACATGTGGCCCATTGTGTTGCTGGAAGCAGCAGGTTGGGTTTGTTATCTCTTGGACACTCTTCTCTCACCTACAAGTGACTATACTCAGTAGAGATCTATTCCACAGAATGACAGCAGAATTCCTATAGGTTGCCATAGGCAATATGACTGTACTATAAATGACTCTCATTGTTTCCAGAGCATAATCCCTTCAGTGTGGTGTATGCCCAACCCTCCTCCTCCGCTGAATTCTAGAAATGACGACACTTTTACTATTAGAAAACCTCTGCCATGCCGTACCCATGGCACTGATGCTGACCCTGAACTTCTGCTGGCACTGATCAGCTGCTGATATGCCACCGCTAAGTAGGTCATATGGCATTAAGATATTTTTCTCAGAAGCTGAAGGAGCAGGACCTCCTATTAGTCATTAATATTTTGTTTGCTTGAGGAGCTCGGCAGCTTTCCAAAATTGGATTTACTATTAAAGGGGTTGTCTCATGACATCTTACCTCAGTCCTGTTTTCTTGGTTTCCCTTTGAATTCAGGGGCGTGTTCACTGGCTTCTACTATGCTGCAGTAGAAGCCAGGTCTGTAGCTATAGCAACCAGTGCTGGCAGCCTATCAGGAGAGATCAAACAGGTCTGTAGCTATAGCGACCTGAGGAGCTGATGCAGCCCATACAAGAGGGGATATCTAGGAATAGGCAGGACACTGTTAATGGACATATATTGCAAAGTAACTTGTTTTTGCAAGATCTTTAACATAAAAAGCAATCCTTGCAGCGAGACAACCCCTTTATGTTCAAGGACAACTGTTTAAAGCCATGTCAATGGAGCTCCCCCTAGTGGTGGTTGCAACTCTGCAGAATTTAATCAATTACGGCTGGGCGAAGGGGAACTGGGAATTTAGACCTTAGCAACAGGAAAACTGAGCTTTGACTCGTATGAATGTGGGACCAGGACAGCTATGTGTGACTGTTTGGATTTTTGTTCTCTCACACCTCTATGTACAGCAGTGCACATGGATGTGCATCTTAGGCCTCATCCGTTTTGGCAGCCTGTCTTTGGTATGTGTCAGGATACCGTAAAAAATGTATCCTGATGGATACTGCGCTTTTGTGTCTGATGCAAAACAGCATACATTCACTAAATAGGGCAAATGTAGTCCAATTCTGACTATTTTTGCCCTATTGTAGTTTATAACCTGGTATCTGTCAGGATACATTTTTACGGTTTCCTGACACATACCAAAAACGAGACGTGAATGGAACCTTAATACTGAAGTCCATGTATGTAGCGCACCCATATACATGCATGTGCAATCAAACACTGCAGAACAGCCATGGATTTAGTCATCCGTCCTGATCTTCCCCGACCAGATTTATTAAAGGGGTTGTCTCACTACATTGATTCATCTTACCTCAGTCTTGTTTTCTTGGTTTCATTTTGAATTCAGGGGCGTGTTTACTGGCTTCTACTAGGCTGCAGTAAAAGCCAGGTCTGTAGCTATAGCGGCCAGTGCTGGCGGCCTATCAGGAGAGAGTAAACAGGTCTGTAGCTATAGCGACCTGAGGAGCTGATGCAGCAGATACAAGAGGGGATATTTAGGACAATGTTAATGACATGTATTGCAAAGTGACTTGTTTTTGCAAGATCTTTAACATAAAAAGCAATTCTTGTAGTGAGACAACCCCTTTAATTGTCATAAAAGTTCTCCAAAGATCGGCTATGTCTGCTGCCACCCCTCAGTGTCTGTGAGACTTATCCCTGCTTTTCATCTGGGGGACTCAGTGTATGTTACTGCCCAACCTCGGGGCACCACATCCCACCAGGACAAATTCAATCTGGGCTTAGTACGTCTTGTGTTCCATGAAGAGGTTTATCAATTGTAATTTTGGTACATTAAGGAAATTGGTAGCCTATAGCAATATATTTAATTTCTGCACTGCGTGAGAAATGTAAGGTACACATGTTGTGTTATCAATTGGTGTAAAGAATTTTTTGGGAAAAAAGTTGTTTCTGTGGAAATTTGCTGTGCCAATGTTTGGCCAACGTGCCTATTTCTTATACAGCAATCGGCAGCAGAGTATATTACCATGAATGTTGATTTTACAAATCCCCTCCACATTCTGCAGATTTTGTTCTCCCTGTAAATTCACCTGCTGTGCAGGTTTTTAAACTCGCGACATGTAAAATTCTGGCATGCATTGTTTGCAGCACATTTTTCGTATTGACTTCAATAGGAAAGTCTAATCCTGCAATAAATTCTGCAAATATTGTACTGTTGTAGATTTTGCTGCGCATGGCCTACCGGTCAGTTGCAAAATCCCCAAATACAAATTTTAAAAACATTTATTTTCCTTAATTTTTGCATAATCGCACCATTTCGTGTAGGTTTGTCTTGATTTTTCTCCTCATTATTTACAGATTTAATTCGTGGATTTACAGAGATATATTCATGTAAAGCTTCTTCACCGCACACTCATTTCTACCCCGTAATATGGTCGGGTGTTGTGCTCTGACTGCCATATTACTGACCTATGACCGTGTAAGTTTGGATTAGTAAACCCACAGCCGGGCCAGGACACTCAAGCTTATTACAGATGTAAATATGCGCCCTTAAAGGGGTTGTCTCACTACATCGATTCCTCTTACCTCAGTCCTGTTTCCTCGGTTTACATTTTTGAATTCTGGGGCACGTTTACTGGCTCCTACTGGCCTGCAGTGACGAGCTGCTGAGGACACCAGGTCTGTAGCTATAGCAACCAGCTCTGGCAGCCTATGAGGGGAGACCGAACAGGTCTGTAGCTATAGCGACCTGAGGAGCTGATGCAGCCCATACAAGAGAGGATATCTAGGAATAGGCAGGATACTGTTAATGGACATATATTGCAAAGTGACTTGTTTTTGCAAGATCTTTAACATAAAAGCAATCCTTGTAGTGAGACAACCCCTTTAATTTGCTTATAGAAAACAGGCCTTCGGTACTGGAGGCTAAAACGGGAAATATGGATCATTGTCTTATACGGGATATTTGTGGCTCTGTAGTAGGAAAACTGCACATCCATAAAAACACTGGCAAAGAAAATTTTCACACAATTTCTGTTGTCATATATAAATAATATTTATGTGTAAAATTGCAATAACATTTATAGAGAGAGAAAAAAGTTACTTGATAAAGATAGCACTTTAGGAAGAGCTCAGATCTTTGGAAATTAAAAATGCGACCTTATTATCATTAGTATCAGAAAGGGGAATTTATCAACCAGAAATACAGTGTAACGGCAGTGATGCACCATATGTATAAAAAATTTACATTTCTAATCATCAACATGCATCAAAAGCTTCATGATGGTTGCATCAAAATCTGTTACTGGCTAGAAACATGTTTGGCGCACAATATTATCACAGCCATGAGTTGTTAAAAGGAAGAGCATTATATTATTTTAAATATATTAGTGCAATTTTAGATAAATTACACATTTTACATTTTTTAAATGTAAAAGTTTCAAAAATTCAGAGCACAAAACCATGGTGTGGTGCAAACTATAGCATAATGCAGTGAAACCCGATACTGAGACCGGACCATTTACATTCGGACAAATGTCCTAATTAAATTAAAGGGGTTGTCGCACTACATCGATTTATCTTACCTCAGTCCTGTTTTCTCAGTTTCATTTTTCAATTCAGGGGTGTGTTTACTGGCTTCTACTGGCCTGCAGTGACAGGTCTGTAGTTATAGCAACCAGCGCTGGCAGCCTATCAGGAGAGATCAAACAGGTCTGTAGCTACAGCGACCAGCACTGGCAGCCTATCAGGAGAGATCAAACAGGTTTGTAGCTATAGCGACCAGCACTTGCAGCCTATCAGGAGATCAAAGCTATAAGCACCACACTGCACCATCAGGAGATCAACAGGTCTGTAGCTACAGTGACCAGCACTGGCAGCCTATCAGGAGACGATGTACTAACACGGTCTGTCAGCTACAGTGACCGGGCATTTGAGCCTGGCACCCTATCGGAGAGAAAAGATACAAACAGCTGCTGGGTAAGTCTTTTAAAGTGACCTGAGGAGCTGATGCAGCTTATACAAGAGGTGATATGCAGGAACAGGTAGGACACTGTTAATAGACATATATTGCAAAGTGACTTGTCTTTGCAAGATCTTTAACATAAAAAACAATCCTTGTAGTGAGACAACCCCTTTAATTTAAAGGGTGGACTTTTGGCCACTGTTTGTTCTTCGGAAGTGCCAACAGGGCAGCATCTTTCCATACATTATGGGGGACATGTATGAAAACTGTCTAGGTCCAAGGAGCCTAAAACTATCTTTGTTGCCCATAACAATCAATCAGAGCCTGTTCATTTTTTCAGAGCACTATATGAAATAAAAGGGGCGCTCTGGTTGCTATGGGTAACAAAGAAAGTCTTAGACTTAGACCGTTTTCATACATTGGGCCCTATGTTAACAAAAATCAGATTTCTGCATTTTGTCTAAAACTATTACCTGAAGAACGAGATGTGATTGCTGTTGCCTAGAGTCAGGCTATTCGTTCTGGTTGCAGCAAGGCCATATTACATTGTACCCAATGATACCATGTTAAAGAAGTATTCTGACCAAAAACATTTACAGTATACGCCATGAAGGTCTCTTTGTCTCACATATTCCTGTTGGCAGTGGCCACTGGCGATTTTGGAGAACCCATGTTCTTTGTGCGGTTCTAGGGACAATACCCCCATCCTATGGATATGTAACAAAAGGTGAGAATACTCTATTGCTGGGGGTATTTTTGAGGAGCAATGTTGCTAAGATGCCAGAATTATATCCAGGTATCACCTTGGTACCATGGTACGTCATTTCATAGTTTTATGAGATCAACTAAGACAAAATTTGGTTAAAGAGGACCTGTGGTCATTCCTAACATATCTGCTTTAGTGAAGACTATTGTTCTCCATGTTAGACACTGCTGGAGCTTCTTTCCTGAGATCTTTCTGCTGTGTGGTTACCCTATTATTCTTTCTAGAAAAGTATTGCCAATCTGTCAGCTGGGTGTTAACAATTGGGGCTGTGTCTCACACTGTCCAATCAGTGATGAAAGTGCAGGGACACGCCTCTCGGAAAACTGGAATGGTAACACCCATCTGACAGATTCAGAAATACATTTCCAGGAGGAATAACAGAGGAACAGCGCAACACAGAGTTATAAGAGAAGAGGCTCCAGGATTGTTATTCCACAGAGGAACAGCCCATAGTTTACTAAATGTTCAACTATCACGCTTCGGTTGAAAGTAACATATATTAATTAGCAAACACACCTATATCCTTATATAGTGTCACATTCATATGTAATAGCATAAATGTATAAACAGTCCTATATCATATGTCCGACCACTATGTATAGATACAGATCCACTACCAGATTCACACCGTGACAAGGGAGGGGGTGAGGAGCTTCCTCCGTCCTTGTAGCCCCAGTGATATACCGCTACACCGGGACCACTGCCTCATTTAGTTATCCCGCTGGTGTGTGTTTCCTCCAATCAGCGGCAATGACAGGGGTCTCCAACTGCTAGCTCCCCAAAAGGGGACTCAGGAATAAAAAGGAGGGTTAGTTACAATAATCCTAATCTATGGAGGACTCCTATCCCTGTATGTGCCCCCAATTTAAAGGGCCCTGACAGGGATCACCAATATGTGCCAAAACAGACGTGTGTGGAGCGGTCACAGGTCCACTTTATGCAGTCAGTACTGTAAGGCATGATTGCACATGGTGGGGGTCATGTATGGCACTGGCACTGCTGGGGCTGTATTGTGGGTGGGTGTTGCACACACATTGGGGGCTGATTTTGCTGTAAATCTCATCGGATCACAGTGTATAGCCTCAGAGACTATAACCCCAGTATCGCCTTATGTCTAAGACCGGACCATTATGGCTGTCAGTTGCTGGTACTTATAAGAAATTATATGCTTTAAGGGGGTTGTCTCACTACATTGATTCATCTCACCTCAGTCCTGTTTTCTTGGTTTCATTTTGAATTCAGGGGGTTGTTTACTGGCTTCTACTAGGCTGCAGTAGAAGCCAGGTCTGTAGCTATAGCAACCAGTGCTGGCAGCCTATCAGGAGAGTTTGAACAGGTCTGTAGCTATAGCAACCTAAGGAGGTGATACAGCCCATACAAGAGGGAATATCTCAGAATAAGTAGAACACAGTTAATGGACACATATTGCACAGTAACTTGTTTTTGCAAGATCTTTAACATGAAAAGCAGCAATCCTTGTAATGAGACAACCCCTTTAATGTGTCATTCACAATGGCCTGAGCCACAGATGATCTTAGCACCACTATGCTAAATGAAGGCAGCCTGATAATCTCACACTTGTAATATCTGCTCTGTTATGTGACTGATGACCCACCTGGACCAAAGCTGAAGCGGAACTTGTAGCTCTGGGGCCCTAGTGCAAAAAGTGAAAGGGGCCCCCAGCTACCATGTGCCACTTACAATGTTGGTATCTCCTTAAGTGGCAGGAGGGCTTTTGGGCCCCCTCAGGCTGCAGGGCCCGGTAGCGACTGCTACCTCTGCACCCCCTATAGCTACGCCTGGACCAAAGCATTACATGTTAATACATTCTTTTATTATATTAAAGTGTGTCTAAATGTCAAAGGACTGGACTGTACATACATGAAATCCGCTTGTGCTGTTCTATTGCCTACCCCTGTTCTGTCTGCTGTCGTCTGATGTCATTTCTATGGTATTTGTGTGTTAAAATACCTCATTATTACAGAGCATATCCTATTTTGAACGTCTAATATATTTTGTAGAAAATAAAAGTATATTATTTTCCTGACAGATTTTTCTATATATATGTAGTTAAATATTTTTCACATTTACATCTGGAATGATATTTTATAAAATGTTTATATCACACATTGAAATAAATGTTCATGTTGTAAGGACTTGTCTGAGGTCTCGTTACAATCAGATTGAAACCAATTGAAGGAGAATCCGTGAACTCTGATATACTGCTGTCGGAGGATAAGATATGACAGAGGAGGAGATGGTCTGATGCATGAATATACTGTTAATACATGTACAGGCAGTCCCTGGGTTAAGAACAGGATAGGGACTGTAGGTTTGATCTTAACTTGAATTTGTATGTTTTTTGTTTCAGATAGTGCAGGGAAGGGTTTTTACATTTGTTTTGCTGTCTGTGCCCCTGTTAAGATTTCACCTCATTTTCACCACATGTGCTGCTGTGGCATGCTGGATCTTGTCGTTCCACAGCTATTATCTACTGTAGAACATGGAACTACAAGTGCCAGCATGCCCCATAAATCTTCGTTTGTAACTAAGGGACAAATGTAAGTTGGAACGGTGTAAGTCGAGGACTGCCTGTATAAGCCTTGACCTGACATGTAATATTGCATTAGGGTCCGTCCACACGGCATGGTTTATTGGTCGGATTTTCAGACGGTTTGTGGATTTGAAAACCGACAAGAAACCCCCCTCCCCCCTAGACTTTAATAGAAAATCCATTCAGTACTCTACACTGCCGACAGCATTCCTAAAAAGTTGAAGCGTGCACAATCTTCCGCCCATTTTGTTGGAGGAAGGGGAGCAATTCAGTGATTATGAGGATGGGCGAATCCATAAACCGCAGACAGAACTGTCTCCCAAAACCATTGCAAAGACAATAAAATACCGGTCGGATTCTTGGACATTTTACAGTTGCCGTGTGGACGTGCCCTTATGGAATTCTTGCATGGAGGCTGTCAGTCATCTGATTGATATGGGTTGTTTTGTTGTGTAAATTAAGTTAATTTCCCTTAATTTAAGATTTGATTTAAAAAATCTCAATAATTGGGCTTGTGAAAAAAATTCCCCGGTTGGATTATTTGGTAAATTGGCTAATATTCACCCACACACACTTTCCTGGCCCAACAGCACCTCTGGAGTTGTGGGTGCTCAGCATATAAACCACTTTGCTTTCTTTTGATACAGTATAGGTGTACAGTATATATTCCTATTATTTTGTGTATGATATGATGCATATCTCTCCTGATACAGTATAGGTGTATATATTACTATTATTTTGTGTATGATATCATGCATATCTTTCCTGATACTATATATTACTAGTATCTTGTATATGATATGATGCATATCTCTCCTGATACAGTATAGATGTATATACCGTGTTTCCCCGAAAATAAGACAGTGTCATATTAATTTTTGCTCCTAAAGATGAGCTAAGACTTATTTTTAGGGGATGTTTTTTTTGTCTACGTGAAAATAATTCACATTTATTGTTGAACAAAACATCAACCTGTATTAATATACTGTAGTGATTTCATCACAAACATCAGCATAAGCAGCCAATCTCTGAACTGAATAAAAAAAAATGCACCATGTATTATTTTTGGAGGTGTCTTATTTTTGGGGAAACAGGGTATTACTAGTATTGTGTGTATGATATGATGCATATCTCTCCTGATACAGTATATGTGTATATATTACTAGTATTGTGTGTATGATATGATGCATATCTCTCCTGATACAGTATATGTGTATATATTACTAGTATTGTGTGTATGATTTTTTTCATATCTCCCCGATACAGTATATTTTTATATATTACATATTGTGGTAGATTGATGCTAATTCCTGTACAGTATAGAGAAAATATTCTATATCTTGTATATGAATGATCCATCCCCCTTTTTTTTGGGGTATAAAGGTGGCTATGGTTTTTTTACATGGGGAGGAGCCCTTTCCCAAAGGACCCCGCTGACAAGATGGGATAAAAGACAGTCTAATTCTATATATTCAGATGACTCATTTGTTTTTTTTCATAGGAACTTTTGCCAGTTTTTTTTTTTTCACAGGGAACCAAAATTCCCCCCAAATTCATTTCCTTTTTTTTTGTAAATTTGGTTTGGAAAACATAGGAAGTGATCCTGCAATAAGTCAGCCACATGGATGACATGGCCTGAAGTGCACAATAAAAAGTTTTGTCAATTCCATTATACTTTGAATGCATTGCTCAGTGGCCCCTAGGGCCCCCCATGCGCCCCTGTTAGTCCCCAAAAAGGAAATAACGGTGTCCTTAAAAAAGGGGCGTCAAAGGGGGTCCTAAAATCCGGGGCTGGCCCCCTTTTGTTTTTTTTGGGGTAGGTGGTTCACAGTCATTTTTCCCGCCTCTTGGAATGTGGATTTTTTTTTTACAGGAAAAAATTCTGTTTGCAAAATTTTTGCAATCCCCCACAAATTTGTCCATCCCTTTGCAGCACTGTACAGTAAAAATCCCAAGACAAAACTTTTTTAGACTTCTCACCTTTTAACAAACCCCCAAACAGTCCCAAACAACACCCATAAGGAGCAAACTACCCAACAAGTATTGTTACTAAACCCTCCACAAAACCAAACCCAAAACTATTACTACATAAGGATAAAAATCCCGCCAACCCCCCCATGTGACTTTAGCGTACAAGGCCGAAGACAAATACCACTGCCCTATAGGACCCTATATGGTACTATAGTTGTATGTAGACTCTGCGACATATAAGTGATTACACGCAGTTACATTTTGACCACCGGGGACGTTTTTTGATCAGGTCGTTACCTTCCCCTTTTTTCCCCATCCGGTTTAACCCCTTTAGTGATTGCTCCCGGGGCCAAAATTCCCCCGAGGATTTGGACACAAAAAACTTAGAACCTACATTTCCAGCAACCCAAATTTTGGGGAAAGCAGTCCCCCCAGTTTGGATATAGGGGCACTAAACATATTGGGGCCCCCGGGAGGTATATAGGGGCCACAGGCATATATAGGGGGCACAGGGATATTAGGGGGGACAGGCAGTATAGGGGCCACAGGGGATATATGGGGGCACTGAGGCGGTATTTTAGGGGGACGAGCAGAATTAAAAGGGGATGAGGAGTATATGGGGGGCCCCAAGGGATTTTGGGGGCACGGCAGGGCATTATAGGGGCCGGCAGTATATGGGGGACAGGCAAGATATAGGGGCACAGGGAGATATGGGGGCCACAGGGAGGGTTGGGGCCACGGGAGCATTTAGGGACAGGCAGTAATGGGGGGACAGGGAGGGAAAAGGGGGGCCCGGCAGTTATGGGGGCCACAGGCAGGTATATAGGGGGACAGGCAGTTTTATGGGGGCCCATCAGGGATTATAGGGGCACAGGCAAATTGGGTCCACAGGAGGTATATAGGGCACAGCAGGGATATGGGGGCCACGGCAGATTATAGGGCCCCAGCAGGGGTATGGGGGCCCCAAAACAGGGGTATGGGGGCCCCCAGCATTATATGGGGGGCCCAGGCAGTTATGGGGGGACTGAGGCAGGAAAACGCCTTTTAAAAAAACACATTCTACTCACCTTAACTCCCCGGGGAGCGGCTCTGTCCTCTTTAGCCCGCGCTCCTCCAGCAGCTCCCGGGCGCACGGCCAGACGCCTCTGCCCCGGGACAGGCAGCTCGCGATGACGTGAAGTCATCGCGCGCCCCTGGGCAACCGGGCCCGCGGGGGGGTCCCCACGCTGTAGGACCCGGCGCCCCCCCATGTTGGACCCCGGCCGATCCACACTGTCTGCGGGGGGAGGGAGCGCTCGCTC
>JAODAL010020240.1:0-69985 GCA_025379985.1 Phyllomedusa bahiana | reverse complement strand
GACCCGGCCAGCAGCCTTTGCAAGGGGAAGGGGGGCATGTCGGCCCCCTGGCACAGGGGTCCGGTTGCATATGCGACCATTGCGGCCCCTGTGCATGCTCTGGCACTAGGGGCCCGCTGGGGGGGAAACTCCTTGCCTATTGTCTATGTCTTCCTCCTTCTTCTTCTTCCGCCTACAAAGCAATGTGAGAAAACAGGTCATCCTCTCTCCTCCATCTCACTCGCCCAGCCCGACTCCCCATGGGGCAAACCGGGGCATTTGCCCGGCGCCGCTGGGTCCGGGCCGCAGGGCCAGTGGACCCCCCGGGGCAAATGCCCGGTTTGCCCTATGGGCAGTCCGGGCCTGTGGCTGAGTGAGATGGAGGAGAGAGGATGACCTCTGTTTTCTTCACATTGCGTTTAGTAGGCGGAAGAAGAAGAAGGAGGAAGACATAGACAATAGGCAAGGATATGGACGATAGGCAAGGATATGGACGATAGGCAAGGATATGGACGATAGGCAAGGATGTAGACCAGCGGTTCCCAACCTTTCTTCCACCAGGGACTGGTTTTATGCACAACAATTTTTCCACGGCCCAGTGGGGGCGAGGTTATCAGCGCCTGGTTATTAGGGGCGGGGTTGTGGAGGGAGAGGGTTGGATGTTTAGAATCATACACACACAAAAAAAAACCCACAATAAAGTGTATACTGTGTCATTTAGGGGTATAATACGAGGTAACCAGTATTTTATAACTGGAGACTGATTGTCAGCTCTGTGGGTCAGTATTATA
Organism: Phyllomedusa bahiana; assembly: GCA_025379985.1. Classification (NCBI taxonomy): domain Eukaryota; kingdom Metazoa; phylum Chordata; class Amphibia; order Anura; family Hylidae; genus Phyllomedusa; species Phyllomedusa bahiana. Next base: position 69,215 of record JAODAL010020240.1, on the reverse strand, counting down.
TTAATAACGCTGACCCACAGAGCTGGCAGTCAGTCTGCAATAATATTGATCAGCGTTATACATGTACATAATATACATGTGTAATCAGCTCTGTCATTATAGAGATATATGTCCCCTGTAGTCATTATAGAGATTATGCCCCCAGTAAATAGCCAGGCTAGTTTAAAAAAAAAAAAAAAAGAAGAAGAAAGTTAATGCCCTGCAGAGACACTCCCTCCAGGAGCCGGCATCCAGCAAGACCCAGCGGCGCAGGGGGTTTGACGACACCTCTGCATCACACTCCCTGCATCTCTGATGTGTAGATATGGCGCATAGTGAGTGCCATATCTACAGCGATTGGGAAAGCAGGGACGGTAATGAACAGCCCCTGCTTTCTCTCTGGTGATGCAGCCATATAGTCCAGTGTGCAGCTGCTAACTCTGTGTGGTTGAATTACAATGGCTGCGCAGAGTAGATGCCGGCCGCCCGGACTAAAGTCAATGGGCGGTCAGCATCAGGTGTAGCCCGGGGCCACGGACTGGCAGAGGATGGGCACTGGCCTGGTGGCTGATATAGACTATAGGCAAGGATATAGACGATAGGCAAGGATATGGACGATAGACAAGGATATGGACAATAGACTACTGCAACTCCTTGCTTATCGGTCTCCCTCTCTGCAAACTCTCCCCTCTCCAATCTGTCCAGAATGCAGCAGCCAGGCTTGTCTTTCTCTCCAGCCGCTATACTGATGCCTCTACCCTGTGTCAGTCACTGCACTGGTTGCCCATCCAGTACAGGATACAGTATAAACTCAGCACTCTCACCCATAAAGCTCTCCACAGAGCTGCTCCTACCTATATCTCCTCCCTTATCTCTGTCTACCGCCCTACCCGTGCTCTCCGCTCTGCTGATGATATCAGACTACATTCCTCAATCATCCGAACCTCCCATGCCCCGCTACAAGATTTCACACGTGCGGCACCAATTCTCTGGAATATGCTACGCGGACGACAGGCACATTCACAACCCTCACAGTTTTAAGAGGGCCCTGAAAATACATCTTCTCGGTCTGGCCCACCAAGATCCCTAACTGCTATCACACACATCTGTCACTCCCTGCACTTGGGCCCTCACAGGCACTTATCTGTATATAGATGTACAGTCTGGGTGGCAGGTTCATCCATTTTTCATGTAAACCACCCCCTATTTATGAAACATGGCCGGACCATTGTAAACTTGGCACTTCTTACCGTATGTTTCACCCATACACCCTAATAGATTGTAAGCTCTCACGAGCAGGGCCCTCACACCTTGTGCCTCATTTGTAAGTACTTTTAATGTGTAATGACTGTATGTTTACCCTTGAATTTGTAAAGTGCTGCGGAATATGTTGGCGCTATAGAAATAAAGATTATTATTATTATTATTATTATTAGACAAGGACATAGACGATAGGCAAGGATATGGATGATAGGTAAGGATATGGACGATAGGCAAGGATATCAACGATAGGCAAGGATATGGATGATAGGCAAGGATATAGACGATGGGAAACAAGGTTTTAAAATTGGATGATGGGCAAAAGGATATAAAAATTGGTTAAGGAAAGGGAAAAAACAAAATGGACAATAGGAAAGTGGGGGTGATAGGCAAAGATATGGACGATAGGCGGGATTGGCGTTTTGACCAAGGAATGGATATAACAAGGATATAGATATAGGCAAGGATGTAGACGATAGGCAAGGATGTAGACGATAGGAAGGGGAATTGAGATAGGAAAGGGATGTAGACGTAGGAAGGATAGGGGAAAAATAGGCAAGGTTTGGGACAATCGGTAGGTTTATAGCGATAGAAAAGGGGTATGGACGATAGGAAGGATGTAGACGATAGCAAGGAAATTTGGACGATGGGCAAGGAATGACGATAGGCAAAGATATGGACGATAGGCAAGGATATGGACAATAGGCAAGGATATGGACAATCGGTTAGGATATAGACGATAGACAAGGATATTGACGATAGGCAAGGATGTAGACGATAGGCGAGGATATAGACGATAGGCAAGGATATGGACGATAGGCAAGGATATGGACAATCGGTGAGGATATATATAGATATAGGCACTCTGGGACTGTAGAAATCAAAGAGTTAATATTGGAGCTGGAGATGTAGAATTGAAATGTGCTTTTTTCCCTTAAATAGGGTTGCCCCTCTGTGCAGAGGAAAAATGGGGCTAAACTTTTAAAAAACCGATTGCTGTGATGGGGGGGGGGGGGGGGGGGCCCTTTTTCTGAAAAATAACTTAAGCCGCATAAATAAGAGAAGCGGCCGAGCCTGAGCTAAGTATTAGTTTGCTTTTTATTGATAAACTCCTTTATTCTGCTAAAGCTTATAATACTGTAATTACGAAGAACAGGCAGAATGGCGGCAAGGAAGATAAGTGCGGCCGCTGCGGTGTATAAATGTAATTATCCGCTTCTTATTCCTCCGATACATTTTTTTTTTTATTATGTAAGATTCTTTTTTTCTTTAGATTCTCAAAAAGTAAAAAAGCAACTTTTTAATGATTGTGTTACTGCTCCCGGCAATGGCGCCGCACACCCACCTGCGCAGATTCAGCTAAATCATCTGAGAAAGTCTCTGAAATTAGGAGAGAATAATTGAGTTGAGAAGTCTCAGGTTCGGTGCCGGTCAGTGGTCAGTGTGAGTGATCCGCAGCCCCGCGTCACCGCAGACAGGTAACAATGCTCTTCATTATCGCGCAGCTGCTGCTATAATCAAGACGTTACACAACAGGATTTTTCTGCTCGGATTAAGCCGCTAATAATAAAGGAATTATCCACCTTACGATTGGACACCAGAATCTTCTTGTCGTGCGTTCAGTGGAGTAGAACAGGTGGAGAGGCGATGATGGGGGCAGAGATTTCTGTTCTATTTGCTGGTGTAGGAAGGGCAACTAGAGGATGCGTCGTGTTGATAGAGCTATGAAAATGTCTCACATGCTTCACTTCACATTTCCCACCTATGGTTAACATTGATACATGGAGGCACTTAAAGGGGTGTTCTCACTCTGTATACCTGCGTATCTACTAAGGAGGCTCCATAGGTCTACCCTCTGAGGGAGGCTTATATACCTACCTAACTACTAGGAAGACATATATACCTACCTACTGGGAGGTTATACACATACCTACCCATGGGGGGAGGGGGGTTATATACAGTATCTACCTATTTACTGGGGGGCCTTATATATGCCATGTGTCTAAAAGAGGTGTGGCCTTTCTCAGGACATCCTTTAAAGCCTTTAAAGTCACACCCTTTTGGTCCTGCCTAAACATAAGACAGGGGAAACACGGGGGTTGCACTAAATGTGGGATAGAGGAAGGTAGGCAAAGTACAGCAAAGGATCCTGGGACTTTTGGGGCAAAGGTAAACAGTTTTAAAACAGAGAATGCTGCTGCTCGGCTGCAGAGAATGGAGGCCTCTGATAGCACAAGAAGAGCACAAATTAGCACAGAAAACATCACAGAAAGATGAATGAAGACTCAGGCAAATAATGTGAACCAAAAGAAATGTAAAGGCGTTGTCTCACTACATTGAATCGTCCTGTTTTCTTGGTTTCACTTTGAATTCAGGGGCGTGTTTACTGGCTTCCACTAGGCTGCAGTAGAAGCCAGGTCTGTAGCTATAGCAAACATTGCTGGCAGCCTATCATGAGAGACTGAACAGGTCTGTAGCTATAGCGACCAGTGCTGACAGCCTTTCATGAGAGACTGAACAGGTCTGTAGCTATAGCAACCAGTGCTGACAGCCTTTCATGAGAGACTGAACAGGTCTGTAGCTATAGCAACCAGTGCTTGCAGCCTATCAGGAGAGATTGAACAGGTCTGTAGCTATAGCGACCTGAGGAGCTGATGCAGGACATACAAGAGGGGATATCTAGGAATAGGTAGGACACTGTTAATGGACACATACTACAAAGTGACTTGTTTTTGCAAAGTCTTTTAACATAAAAAGCAGCGATTCCTGTAGTGAGACAACCCCTTTAAATGCTAACAGGAAGATGAATAGAACCAAAGAACATGTGTGAGGATTCCACTGAAGAATGTCACCAATTTCTTCTCAGATGATTCTTTTCGGTGGTTATATAGTATTATCCTAAATCTCACACACATCAGTTTAGTCTTGGGTTTTGGATCAGACCAGACTGAGCTGGTCTGAATTTTTCTAGAATTGGTGGTCTGAACCAACTCAAATCCAATGGGTAACCCTACTCCAGTGTGACTGATCATGCTCATCGGTGTATAGTCTGGCTACACCTGTTTTTTGCGGTGGCTGAAACTCCTGAAATTAAAGGGGTTGTCTCATCTCAAAGTTTCATAGGATGCATGAATGAAATAATGCTGCTTGGCTCTGTCACTTCCTGGTCAAGCTGTCTGTAATTAGCATATGAGCTCCGTGTATTCAGACTTCTCTGTTTATTAGTCTAGATTAAATAAGTTACCTTCTCTGAGGTCCAGAGAAGCTTCTGAGCTAATGTAAACAGTAGAGTAATTAGGCTATATCTAACCCTGCACAGAAAAACGATCGTATCTTTGGCGCTTTTCGTTTTTTTAAAAGCGCCGAAGGTACGATCGTTCCTGCGGCCACATAGGCGGCAATAGGAAAGATGAGCTGCAGTGTACACAGCTCATCTTTTCTCCGCTCGTCTTTCGGCAGCGACGTATTATACAACATGTTGTATAATACGCCGGCGCTTCTCGTTTTCTTGCCATCTTCACATACAATACCATTGTATGGGCAACGTCAGGAAAACGAGAAACGTCCGCGTTTTTTGCACAAAGGGTGACAAAAGCCGCGGTCCTGCACCGCTTTCAGGCCGTTTTTTGGCCGATGCAGTGTAGACATAGCCTTAGTCTTTTGTCTGAAAGATCAGATAACACAGAAGCTCACACACTGTGGCCACCACCTGTGTGATGACGTCACTCCCTGCTATCAGATAGAACAAACAGCAGGTGGGCGAGAAGGAGTACACAGGTCGGTCACTTGGGAAACCTGAGAGAGCACAGAAGGTGATAAAATCACTTGTAGCTCCTTAACAAAAAAAAGATGAACAAAGCAATGTATTTGGAAAACGTCTTCATTTAGTGTTCCCTACATTTTGAAAGCTAATCTTTGTAGTGAGACGACCCCTTTAATCACTTGGGGGAAATCCCTACTACCTTTGTCTTTATGGTGTATTTCTGATATGATTTACCAAGAGGATCTTCTTCATTTATCCAGTGCAGTTTTCATTTGATACCTCTACCCTTTAATTGTGTTCTGGCTGAAGGAACGAATGAACTGTCAAATCCCCTTTATATTGGTTCATAAACATCCATCAGACGGTTATCTGCGTGGATTGGGTGTAATAAGAGCAACCTGAATGACATGGCCAGGACATTGGTGGGTCATTAAGGGATGTGCAGCCTTTATAACATGAGTCATCAAACATGACATGAGAGGTCATTAAAAGATGAAGTAGGATAAATGGATCCATTATGTTGTCTCTAGTGTTACCTCCGAGTATATTCCGACTCATTTTCTCTGTCTTAGGCTGCGCCGCGCTGTCAGACATTATTTGCCTTCTTCAACATTTCCCCTTTTATGCACGTTTGTCATATCCTGGAGTTTGTGACTCTTTAACTAAATTTATTATAAAATGAAGAATTCCTGCATTGATGTGAAGAAGTTCTATAAAACCTTGGTTGCACATCTCCATCTTCCCTGGTCTGATAGGACTGATAGACCCCCCGGGACCAGAGCCGTCTTTTCAGCATAATGGGCCCCCGGGCATAGCACTGCAGGGGCCCTGCCCAAATACATGACATCGCACTAGGCCATGCATCTGGCCAACCCCAGGCACAACCATATTATCACGCAACTTATGTCTGGACACCAGCAGCTTGCCGCATACAAGAATAATGGTCAAAGCAGGGAGCCTTTGGCTCCCTTCTCCAAGGTGGTTTTTAACTGTTTGCACATCCTAAAATCACACAAACAGTTAAATAAGCAAAGCCAACCAAGGGATCCAGGGTATGTTTCTTGTATTCCTGGGACATACATAGACCACCTGTGGCCCCTATACTTGTGGGGCCCCCGGGCAACTGCCTAGTGTGCCCAATGGAAAAGATGGCCCTGCCCGGGACTGACCTCACAAATTCTGGAATAAACACTCAGTTTGCATCTCTTCGTGGTCCCCCGCCATATTCGCTCAGTTTTGGTGTCTGTACATGCTTATTAAAAATGATGAAATAAACTAAGAAGTTTTTATACTTGAATTTATTACACCCCTAAGAGAGCTGGATATCGACTTACATGCTGGATGGAAGAAGCTGCCGGAGATCCTTGCACCATGACCAATTTGGAAACAAACCAGATTCCTGAAGTCTGCAGTGAGCTGATTGCATTTGGTTGTAATAGGCTCATTTGCTGCACACAGAGGTTTAGTTAAAGGGGTTGTCTCGTTCCAGCATTTGGCAGCCGTTTATGCTAGTTGCCAAGCAGAGCTTGTGAAATGGAGGGGCGTGTTTTTCCTCCCTGCAAAAAGTATCTTCACTCGCTGCAGACACGCCCCACACTGCACGTGAATTCATTCTGTGTGAGCTAGGGGAAGGGAGTGGTTCTCAGCTGTCATTGGAATCACTGGAAGTGAAAAGCGAAGTGTAACTCAATAATGTATATCTAAATTTATCTCTCTTTCTTCATACTTTGTATACTTTGTAACTATGGGTATTTGTAAGAATGAGTACTTGACATTCCGAACTCTGGGAAAGATGGGTGATTTTTTTCTCTGTCTCTCTCTCTCACACAGTGATATGTCCTGCAGATTATTACACCTCTGATCTCTACAGATCTGCAGAACAAAACTATACGCTTTATCTGTTTGTGTTTACATGGGACATTGTGTGTAGCATGTTTTACGTGGGACTGCACAGTACAGCTGAGTTCTCTCTCCGTGTATGTAATTTGTATGGGACTCCACATCTTATATGGGACAGCTGTGCACAGCTGTATTCTGTTTCTGATTTACGCACAAAAGTGATTTACGTGGGGCTGCACATCTGTATCCCAAAATTGTTTTACGTGGGACTGCACAGTACAGCTGTGTTCTCTCTGCATGTAATTTGCATGGGACGGCACATCTTACATGGGACTACTGTGTGTTCTCTTTCCATTTTATGTGGGACGGCACATGCGATTTACGTGTGTCTGCCGATGTAAGACTACACGTATTACATGGGACTGCTGTGTTTTCTCTTTCTATTTTATGTGGGACTGCACATGAGATTTATGTGGGTTTGCCGATGTAAGACTGCATGTCTTACATAGGACTGCTCTGTTTTCTCTTTACGTTTTACGTGAGACTGTATCTCTCTCTCTCCGTGCACGATGCTGCTTGTAAATGCGCTCCCCTGTGCTTTCCCGTCTGCGACCTGGGTGGCACACAAGTCAGCCAACAACCAGCAACACACTAGCGACCTGGGTTCAAACACGGTTGCTAAGCACAAATAAAGCAGCCCGTTCTCTTAAACCATAGCACTTCACTAATGGTAACCAAGAACGGACATGCTTATATTTTTGGCCCCCTCATTTTAAACTATGATCTTCATAGTGAGACAACCCCTTTAACAATATTGGTTTCCTCTGTTCTTTGGTCTTCTGTCTTGTTGGTTGTCTTGTTTAAAGGGGTTTTGCCACAAAGGGAGTTCCTTACCTGTTATCTGGTCAGCAGAAAATATAAACAAATCATGCTGAGTCATGATTGCTGCAGGGAGGAGAGGGAGGGGGTGAGCAGAGAGCGAGGAAGAAGGGAGCGTCTCTAAAGTTAACTCAAATAATAACATTACAACAGTGGATTCTCTATACAGCAGACAGACTCATACACTGCACTTTCTCCACAGTCCCTTGCAAGCTCCTTCATGTTCCCTGTCATCAGATAAGAAGTGCAAACGTGGCCAGATCAGCTCCTGTCAGCTCCTGGTCATATCTAATGTAAACTTTCAGGAAACTAAAGGGGACTGAGCAATGCTGTAGCTCTCAGAGGCTTGACTTTTTGTAATCACATATATTTAGAAAAGTGATTAAATACCCATTTTGGAGGATCCCACGTCAACATTAACTTCTGGCAAAACCCCTTTAAGGTTGACTTATAAAAAAAAAATTTGTGCCAAATTTCTATTATGATTATTAGCTTTTTAGTTGCGCTCAATCCCAGGTGGCTGCCTCTAAAGCTAAAGACTAAACACTCACACGGCGAATGGGATTTTGTCGAACACTTATAACCCATGAAAGCATATTTTTGAGCGAGGGCCCATTTAAGGTTAGTAGTTGCTGTTTTTCTCACGTCCCGTCCTTTTTATGCCTACAAGGCAAGACAATTTTAAAGACTCTGTAGAGTGTAGAGAAAAAGCAGAACGGAAGAATAAAGTCGTGCTCGGGGACTTGGTGGTCGGATAACTTTAAGGGAAAATTTCTCTGCTCATAAATGTCTCACTCCAGAACCGGAAGCGCTAGGAGCGAGCGTGTCATGCATTATGCTCACCAGTAAATAAGTTATTGCCCGCGCTGAGACTTGGTTGTAATTGTGTTTTAATGTATACGACACAGAACGCCGGCAGGAAAATGAAAGTTGAAGCAAGGTAACGGCTGATCAATTATTTATCCTCATCAGCAGGATCTGAGAATACAAACTATGGTCTGTTCTATGGACTGGAGGGACGGAAGGCGAGCGCAGCTCCAATCTCCCAGTCTAAGTGACCTCAGATGAATGTGAACACTCTTTGTTTTCTTGATAAGTGTGACGGCGTCGAATACCGAGGTGTCATGGCCGATTAACGTACACTTCTCATCATTCCTACAACCTTGTAGTAGCCAGTGTCAGGCAGCAGCTGCCAAGGCTAATAGGATCATGGGGTGTGTTAAAAGGGGCATAGATGCACATGATGGGAACATTATTCTCCCATTATACAAGTCACTGGTTAGACCACACATGGAATAATTTGGACAGTTTTGGGCACCAGTGCACAGGAAAGACAAATTTCAGAGCTTGAACAGGTACAAAGGCGGGCAACAAAAAAAAATAAAAGGACTGGGTGGACTACAATACCCAGAAAAGATTTGGGGGTTTTTTAGTTTAGAGAAAAGAAGGCTCGGGGGACATAAAAAAATATGTTTAAATACATCAAAGGTCAAAATAGAAGTCTCTCCCAAGATTTTTTTATACACAGGGCTGTATCTAGAACAAGGGGGCCTCTACGTCTTGAGGAACGAAAGTTTCTGCATAAACATAGGGAAAGGGGATTCTTTACTGTAAGAGCAGTGAGTACTATGGAATTCCTGCAGAGGACTGTCATGGGGAATTCACTAACAGAGTTCAAAAATGGTTTGGATGCATTTCTGGACGTAATAATATAACAAGTTAAGTGACAGGATTCTGGAGAGGGGTCATTGATCCAGGGATTTTTCGATTGCCAGATTGGAGTCGGGAAGGAATTTTTCCCTAAAATGAGGACAATTGGCTTCTACCTTTATTGGGGTTTTTGCCTTCCTCTGGATCAACACCTTAGCACAACAGGCTGAACTGGATGGACGACTTGTCTTTTTTCGGCCTATGAAACTATGAAACTATGAAACCCACATACGAGTCCACCTCCAAGCTTCCGCCAAGTCCCAACACTGATCTCATGACAAACCATCATTTTTTTAGCTGCTCAGTGGTTAAACCAATTATTCATTTACTGGAACCCAATAGAGAAGGGAAATAAACTGGAGAAGTCGCATGAGGTGAAGACATGAGCTGCGAGAATACGGAGCTTGGCTGTAAAGAGCTTCAGCTTGACTTGGCTCAGGAGTTTAAAGGGTGTTCCCACCATAGAGAATGATGGTATATTGCTAGGATATGTCATCAAAGTGTGATAAGTGCAGTTCACACCTCTGGGACCTGCACCCACCTGGAGATCGGGGCCCCAGAAAGTAACGGCCTAGAATGGAGATCTGGTCACACTTGCTCATGATTCTCCATTCTGTTCTATGGGGGTTTTCCCCGTACAGGGGAGCCTGTGTTTTTCCAATTTTGTTTATGGGCGTTCCCAGTACAGGGGAGCACTGTATTCTCCATTCTGCTCTAGCTTCCCAGTACAGGGGAACCTTGTTTTCTCCTCTGTTCTATGGGAGTTCCCAGTACAGGGGAGTGCTGTGTTCTCCATTCTATTCTATGGGAGTTTCCAGTACAGGAAGCACTGTGTTTTCCATTCTGTTCTATGGGAATTCCCAGTACAGTGGAATGCTGTGTTTTCCATTCTGCTCTATGGAGTTTTCCGGACCGGGGAGTCGTGTTCTCCATTCTGTTTATGGGAGTTCCCAGTAAGGGAGGCGTGTTCTCATTCTGTTTATGGGAGTTCCGGTAAGGGAGCCTGTGTTCTCCATTCTTTCTATTTGGGAGCTCCCAGTACAGGGGTGCGTGTTCTCTCCATTCTGTTCCCATAGGATTCCCAGTACAGAGGAGCGTTGTGTTCTCCATTCTGTTCTATGGGAGTTCCCAGTACAGAGGAGCGCTGTGTTCTCCATTCTGTTCTATGGGAGTTCCCAGTACAGAGGAGCGCTGTGTTCTCCATTCTGTTCTATGGGAGTTTTCAGTACAGGGGAGCGCTGTGTTCTCCATTCTGTTCTATGGGAGTTCCCAGTACAGAGGAGTGAACTGTATTCAAAACTCCCATAGAACAGTATGGAGAACACAGCGCTCCCCTGTACTGGAACTCCCAATAGAACATAATGGAGAACACAGGTCCCTACTGGGTTAAACTGGGAAAACCTCCTTTTAGGGGAACCCAGAAAATGGAAACACAGCGCTCCTCTGTACTGGGAACTCCTATAGAACAGAATGGAGAGTCGTGAACAAACATGAACGGCTCTCCAGTCTGAGCTGACACTTTTTGTTGCCCGTTCCCCGTTTATCTTGTGTGGTACCCGCACCTATCAGACTTTGATGGAATATCCTATCTATAGGCAATTGCCTCTCCAATCTGAGATGAGACTTTGAGTCGTCTGTTCTTGCACTGGTTGTGGCTTTCAGAGGTGGGACCAGCATCTATCAGACTTTGATGGCATATCCTTGAAGTAGGCCATCAAAATCTATGGTGGGAACACCCCTTTAAAGGGTAATCATGGGATTAGATGAGTTTGTTACTGTGCAGGTATCAAAGACAAAGATTATCACCAACAGAATAAGCAAAAGCAATTATTACTTTCTGTAAATATTTGGAAGCTTTCTAAATCTCCCCAAAAATGAATCTAGTATTGAACTGTAAGTATCAGCAAGGGGAGAGGAGGGGGATGAAGGTGCAGCAGTATCAGTACCCCAGTGCCGGAGAGAGGGGTAGCAGGATCATGTTACAGTGTCTCTTCCTGAGTCTGTATGAGACTCATGCTGTGAGAGAGGAGGAAAAGCAGCACAAAGGAAGCATATGATTGGCTCGGAGCAATATTACCACTACTTCACCGCCACTGCCCCCTTGTCAACCCCGCTACATGCAGCATTTCTTGCTCCATCTTGGTCCTTGATCTCTATCTTACATGTCACCACCGTCCTGCTGGGCATCTATAGTGCATGCACACACTGGCTCCCAGGCTCTTAAAGGGCCAGTGCACACTAGGAGTGCTTCTGTTCCCACTAATTCCCTTTGGCCAAAGGCTCTTTAAAGAACTTCGTCCTCAGCATTCTTCGCCTGAGCAGAAAGGTTTATTAGTCTAGGTAAATTGCAAAGGTTTTCTTCTTGTCCTTGTACTCCATTCCCGGACGTGCCTGCTGCCTGTTCTGGACTTCAGCCTATAGCTAGTACTGCAAGAACTTGACTTGCCTCATCCTCATTCAAATGTGATGACTGAATTGATTCTGCTTCAACCTCTGCCTGAGTCCCTACGTTTGATACCTACTCATATGATACCATCCATGGATTTGTCAACTGTTGCTATTGGAGACTTCTTGGGATTGGGATTCCCTTGGGATTCCTTGCAACAAGTTCCAGATCCCTTTACAGGGGTTAGTGGGTGGGTACCAGAGACTCCGATCTCAAGGACTCAGTTTAACTCCAACTCTAAAGCATCCACCGGCTGGTAAACCTCCTTTGAGAGCGTTACACTGGCAGGTAGGCCTCCTGTGAGAGCGTTACACTGGCAGGTAGGCCTCCTGTGAGAGCGTTACACTGGCAGGTAGGCCTCCTGTGAGAGCGTTAGGGCTTGTTCACACAATGTTTTTGATCCTTTTTACGGATCCGTTTTTGAGGAGTGAAAAGCGGATCCACAAAACGCAACAGTGGATACTTTATTTGGATCTGTATTGTATGCTTTTTGACTTGCGTTTTACGGATCCGCTTTCCGTATATCTCTTTCTCTCTCTCTCCCATTCTCTCTCTCTCTCTCCCCCCTTCATCTCCCTGCAGCACCTCACCTCCCATCCATCCATCCATCCCCCTGCAGCACCTCACCTCCCATCCATCCATCCATCCATCCCCCTGCAGCACCTCACCTCCCATCCATCCATCCATCCATCCCCCTGCAGCACCTCACCTCCCATCCATCCATCCATCCCCTTGCAGCACCTCACCTCCCATCCATCCATCCATCCATCCATCCCCCTGCAGCACCTCACCTCCCATTCATCCATCCATCCATTCATCCCCCTTGCAGCACCTCACCTCCCATCCATCCATCCATCCATCCCCTTGCAGCACCTCACCTCCCATCCATCCATCCCCCTGCAGCACCTCACCTCCCATCCATCCATCCATCCCCTTGCAGCATCTCACCTCCCATCCATCCATCCATCCCCTTGCAGCATCTCACCTCCCATCCATCCATCCCCCTGCAGCACCTCACCTCCCATCCATCCATCCCCCTGCAGCACCTCACCTTCCATTCATCCATCCATCCATCCCCTTGCAGCATCTCACCTCCCATCCATCCATCCATCCATCCATCCATCCCCCTGCAGCACCTCACCTACCATCCATCCATCCCCCTGCAGCACCTCACCTCCCATCCATCCATCCATCCCCTTGCAGCACCTCACCTCCCATCCATCCATCCATCCCCTTGCAGCACCTCACCTCCCATCCATCCATCCATCCATCCATCCCCCTGCAGCACCTCACCTCCCATCCATCCATCCATCCATCCATCCATCCATCCCCTTGCAGCACCTCACCTCCCATCCATCCATCCATCCATCCATCCATCCCCCTGCAGCACCTCACCTCCCCATCCATCCATCCCCCTGCAGCACCTCACCTCCCATCCATCCATCCCCCTGCAGCACCTCACCTCCCATCCATCCATCCATCCATCCCCCAGCACCACCTCACCTCCCATCCATCCATCCCCTGCAGCACCTCACTCCCAATTCATCCATCCAACCCCTTGCAGCATCTCACCTCCATCCATCCATCCATCCCCTTGCAGCACCTCACCTCCCATCCATCCATCCCCCTGCAGCACCTCACCTCCCATCCATCCCCCTGCAGCACCTCACCTCCCATCCATCCATCCATCCCCTTGCAGCACCTCACCTCCCATCCATCCATCCATCCATCCATCCCCCTGCAGCACCTCACCTCCCATCCATCCATCCATCCATCCATCCATCCATCCATCCCCCTGCAGCACCTCACCTCCCATCCATCCATCCATCCATCCATCCCCCTGCAGCACTTCACCTCCCATCCATCCATCCATCCATCCCCCTGCAGCACCTCACCTCCCATCCATCCATCCATCCATCCATCCCCCTGCAGCACTTCCCCTCACCGCCGATGCCCCGTCCGGCTGCCCACTGCGCTTTTCGCATCCCCTTTTAAGGAAGCAAAGCGCCGCTGATACGTGCCCAGAGTGTGGAGCGCTTTTGGACAGGTGCCAAAAGCGCACTCCATTATCTCCTATATGGGCTTTCACTTACGTAGAACGCAAGAAGAATTGACATGTCAATTCTTAAAGCGGATGCGAAAAGTGCAGGAGAGCTCTCAAAAGTGCATCGGGGATCTCCCGTGGGAACAGCGATGCGCTTTTGCCATTGAACACAATGTTAATCACACTGACAATTGTTAGATCCGTTTTGCGGATCCGTAAAACGGATCACAAAAGCCTTGTGTGAACAAGCCCTTATACTGACAGGTAGGTCTTATGAGGGGGTTACACTGGTAGGTAGGTCTTATGAGGGGGTTACACTGGCAGGTAGGTCTTATGAGGGGGTTACACTGGTAGGTAGGTCTTATGAGGGAGTTACACTGGCAGGTAGGTCTTATGAGGGAGTTACACTGGCAGGTAGGTCTTATGAGGGAGTTACACTGGCAGGTAGGTCTTATGAGGGAGTCACACTGGCAGGTAGGTCTTATGAGGGAGTTACACTGGCAGCTAGGTCTTGTGAGGGGGTTCCACTGGCAGCTAGGGCTGGTGAGGGGGTTACACTGGCAGCTAGGGCTTATGAGGGGGTTACACTGGCAGGTAGGTCTTATGAGGGAGTTACATGGGCAGATATGTCTTGTGTGAGGGGCTTAAACCAGCAGGTAGATATCATGTGAAGGACTTACAATGGCAGGGAGGTCTTCTGTTAGGGGGTTACACTGGCAGGTAGGTCTTGTGAGAGAGTTACACGGGCAGGTAGGCCTCGTCTGAGGGGGTTATAAAGGCAGGTAGGCCTCCTGTTAGGGGTTACACTAGCAGATAGGTCTTATGTGAGGGGAGAAACTGGCAGGTAGGCCTCCTATGAGGGGGTTGCACTAGCAGGTACGCCTAATGTCATGGGGTTACACTGGCAGGTAGTTATCATGTGAAGGGGTTACAATAGCACATAGGCCTCCTGTGAAGGGGTCACACTGGCAGGCAAATCTTGTTGTGCGATGGGGTTACATCAACAGGAAGACCTCATTTTAGGGTAGGTAGACTGGCAGGTCGGCCTCCTGTTAGGGGGTTACACAGGCAGGTAGGTCTCGTGTGAGGGGGTTACACAGGCAAGCAGGCCTCCTGTTAGGGGTGACACTGGCATATAGGCCTCCTACGAGGCAGCATGTGATGAGGTTACACTGGCAGATATGTCTCGTGTGAGGGGCTTACACCAGCAGGTAGGTATCATGTGAAGGGGATTACACTGGCAGGTAGGTCTCCTATGAAGGGGTTACACTGGCAGGTAGGCCTCCTATTAGGGGGTTACACTGGCAGGTAGTCCTTCTATGAGGGAGTTACACTGGCAGGTAGATCTTTTTGTGTGAGGGGGTTACATTGATGTGAAGGCCTCATTTTAGGGAAGGTAGACTGTCAGGTAGGTCTCATGTGAGAGGGTTAAGGATCACTTATACTTGGGTTGCAGACCGTCTTAGGGATCTCCTAGGTGCTATGCTTTATAGCTTGGGAGTTACTGGAGCAGCAACCTCATGGTGTATTGCACAAATGAAATAATACACCTAAAGGAACAGCCCGATAATACCGCACATAGGCGTCCTGTCTACATGTAATACTTCTGACTTTGTCAGTCATATATTTTCCATTCCCTCTAATATTAGGTGTTCAGATACAATAACCCTTCCTTGTGAAGCCCCCGGCGCTGCGCTCCCTGCTCATCACATGGGTCTCTCCTATCTGCAGTCTTGGTTGATTTGCTCTTTCACGCCTCCTCTTGATGCACGGATGACGCGCGGCTCGTGATCTGTCATCTCTGGTGGATCGCGGTCCTTATGGCCCCTCAGCTGTCTCCTCCACGTCCCCTCATTGCATAAAGCTGAGCACAGATACATCTGCAGTTGTCATTTCTCCCTTGTAAAGCTTTTGCTTCCGTTAGCAATCACTATGTCTAATATCCGGATCTTTCCATGTGCCCGAGGCGGCTGCTGGGGGTTAGATCTCAAATGTTCGCTCTCGTTCACTCCTTTTGTTCACGCTCCAGCAGCCGCCTCCTGTGATCACCTTGCAAACGGCGCTGACATCTGCCCCCTTCTCATGCATGATACTGTTAAAACACTGTGCATGCTGTGGACGCATCGCTATGACACCACAACACCTTTCTGTGCTCAGACAGACTCTGGCGTCTTCGAAATATTAAAGGGATTGTCTCACCATGCTGTTTTTCAGAGCCACAGGCAGCTTCAGATTCCTGCTTCCTTCCCTTCCTGGTTAGTCTGTGGTGGTTCTATAGCAGTGATTAGCCATTGTTCAGACAGACTCTGGCGTCTTTGAAATATTAAAGGGATTGTCTCACCATGCTGTTTTTCAGAGCCACAGGCAGCTTCAGATTCCTGCTTCCTTCCCTTCCTGGTTAGTCTGTAGGTGATTCTATAGCAGTGATTAGCCATTGTTCAGACAGACTCTGGCGTCTTCGAAATATTAAAGGGATTGTCTCACCATGCTGTTTTTCAGAGCCACAGGCAGCTTCAGATTCCTGCTTCCTTCCCTTCCTGGTTAGTCTGTAGGTGGTTCTATAGCAGTGATTAGCCATTGATCAGACAGACTCTGGCGTCTTCGAAATATTAAAGGGATTGTCTCACCATGCTGTTTTTCAGAGCCACAGGCAGCTTCAGATTCCTGCTTCCTTCCCTTCCTGGTTAGTCTGTAGGGGTTCTATAGCAGTGATTAGCCATTGATCAGAAAGACTCTGGCGTCTTCGAAATATTAAAGGGATTGTCTCACCATGCTGTTTTTCAGAGCCACAGGCAGCTTCAGATTCCTGCTTCCTTCCCTTCCTGGTCAGGCTGTGCGGGGTTCTATAGTGTGATTAGAATATCAGCTCGACATTCCCAGCTCTTCTAATTGCACTGACGTGAGAACAGGTGATGAAGTGTATAGGAGAGAAAGTTTCATTGCTCAAAGTAAACAAGCAAAAGTGATTAATCTCCTTTGTTTTTTAGAGATAACACACTCTGTTCTCAAGCTGCCTCCGCCCTAGTGACGTCACTCCCTGCTCTCTGTCTAAAAAAGGAATGGAGAGCAGTACGGTAGCCAGAGAAACCTGTGTGCACCCAGAACAGATAAAATCTCTTTTATCTCCTGACCAAGGTAATATCAAAAGACTAATGCATTTGGAAAAAGTCTTCAATTACCTATCCCTACATGTTGAAAGCTAATCTCTGTAGTGGACAACCCCTTTAAGGGAAATGTCCGTCTTTTAATGCTGTCATTTTTTTAGCGCAACAATGTGTACTGATTAATTTGTTATCATTTCCATAGTAGTAACAGCTCCAGATCCAGTGTACAAAATCCAGGCTGCCTACAGTCACCACTAGTGGGAGCTGTTCAGCCTACCGAAGACAGGCTTGTTATTGAGCTTAAGGTAAAACAGTATGTAGATTATAAAAGGATGATTCACTTTTTTCTGCAGGTCAGTACAATTTCGACTTCTTGCTATTTTTAACTGCTGTGTCACTTTTTTTTCCCTATAAATAGACTTATGTAAAGTCTAGTTTTTATTGGTATTATTTATGGCGCATGTAACGTTTTATCATTTGGTTTTGAAAGTTGAGGGTAATTTTTGTTTTTCTTCTTTCACATGCGTCATGTGTGATGAGTTGATTTTATGATGGTGAATGAATCACTACAAGCACAAAGCATCAAATCCTTATAAGATGAAAGGTTTTTTTTGTTTTGTTTTTTAAAACTAAGATTAAATGAGACGATACTTGACTGCATTTACAGATAGTAATATAGTAGATAAGACTGAAAAAAGACACAGATCTATCAAGTCCAACCTGTAAACCTACCGTGTTGATCCAGAGGAAGGCAAAAACCCTCTGTAAGATGGATATCAATTGTCCCATACAATGGAAATAATTTCTTCCTGACTCCAGATTTGGCATCAGAATAAATCCCTGGATCAATGTCCAGAATATAGACCCCGTAACCTGCGAAAGGAATCTAAACCCATCTCAAACTTGGTTGATGACTCCACCATTACAACCTCTAGTGGCAGTAGTTCCATAGTTTCACCACTCTTACAGTAAAGAATCCACCATTACAACCTCTAGTGGCAGTAGTTCCATAGTTTCACCACTCTTACAATAAATAATCCACCATCACAACCTCTAGTGGCAGCAGCTCCATAGGATCACCGCTCTTACAGGAAAGAATCTACCATCACACCCTCTTGTGACAGCAGCTCCATCGTGTCACAGCTCTTACAGTAAAGATTCCACCATCACATCCTCTTGCAGCAGCAGATCCATAGTGTTATCACTCTTACAGTAAAGTATCCTCCATCACAACCTCTTGTGACAGGATCTATAGAGTGTCACAGCTCTTACAGTAGAGTCAACCATCACAACCTCTTGTGGCAGCAGCTCCATAGTGTCACAGCTCTTACAGTAAAGAATCCATCATCACAACCTCTTGTAACAGCAGCTCAATAGTTTCACCGCTCTTACAGTAAAGAATCCTTCATCACAACCTCTGGTGGCAGCAGTTCCATAGTTTCACCACTCTTACAGTAAAGAATCCTTCATCACACCCTCTCGTTGCAGCAGTTCCATAGTGTCACATCTCTTACAATAAAGAATCCACCATCACAACCTCTTGTGGCAGCAGCTCCATAGTATCACCGCTCTTACAGTAAAGAATCCACCATCACAACCTCTGGTAGCAGCAGCTCCATAGTGTCACAGCTCTTACAATAAAGAATCCACCATCACAACCTCTTGTGGCAGCAGCTCCATAGTGTCACAGCTCTTACAATAAAGAATCCACCATCACAACCTCTTGTGGCAGCAGCTCCATAGTGTCACAGGTCTTACAGTAAAAATCCCCCATCACAACCACATGGGGCAGCAGCGCCAAAGTGTCTCAGCTCTAACCGACAGGCATCCACCATCACAACCTCTTGCAGCAGCAGATCCATAGTGTTACCACTCTTACAGTAAAGAATCCACCATCACAACCTCTTGTGACAGCAGCTCTAGAGGGTCACAGCTCTTACAGTAAAGAATCCACCATCACAACCTCTTGTGACAGCAGCTCCATAGTGTCACAGCTCTTACAATAAAGAATCCACCATCACAACCTCTTGTGGCAGCAGCTCCATAGTGTTACAGCTCTTACAGTAAAGAATCCACCATCACAACCTCTTGCAGCAGCAGATCCATAGTGTTACCACTCTTACAGTAAAGAATCCACCATCACAACCTCTTGTGACAGCAGCTCTAGAGTGTCACAGCTCTTACAGTAAAGAGTCCACCATCACAACCTCTTGAGGCAGCAGCTCCATAGTATCACAGCTCTTACAGTAAAGAATACACAATCACAACCTCTTGTTGAAGCAGATCCATAGTTTCACCACTCTTACAGTAAAGAATCCTTCATCACAACCTCTGGTAGCAGCAGCTCCATAGTGTCACAGCTCTTACAATAAAGAATCCACCATCACAACCTCTTGTGGCAGCAGCTCCATAGTATCACCGCTCTTACAGTAAAGAATCCACAATCACAACCTCTTGTGGCAGCAGCTCCATAGTGTCACAGCTCTTACAGTAAAAAATCCACCATCACAACCTCTTGCAGCAGCAGATCCATAGTGTTACCACTCTTACAGTAAAGAATCCATCATCACAACCTCTTGTGACAGCAGCTCAATAGTTTCACAGCTCTTACAGTAAAGAATCCTCCTTTGTAATGATGGTGAACCCTTATTTACTCTTGTTGTATAGGACGCCCCCTTGTCGTTGTTACAGGCCGAGGTTTAAAAAATATAATGCCAGAGCTCTGTACATTGTCCTTTCACATATCTGTACATAGTAATTATATCGCTTCTATGAGGCTTTTATCCGAGCTGAATAACCCCAAGTTTGATCACCTGTCTTTCTTCTGCAACCCACCCATTCCCTTTGGCCGCCTCCTCTGCACCCGCTGTAGCTCAGCTGTGTCCTTCTTATACACCGGTGCCCAAAACTGTATATAATATTCCATGTGTGGCCTCACTAATGATTTCTAGAGAGGCAAAACTATGTTCCTGTCTTGAGCGCTTCTGCCTGTTTTAATCCAAGTCATGATGTTACTCGCCTTGGCAGCAGCTGCCTGGCATTGGTCACTGCAGACTATTGTCTATCCTCAGAGTTTTCCAGCCATAGTTGTATCTAGCATCATGATATTTATTACATATTTGTACTTTTTGTTTCCCCGGCCAAAGTGGCGGATCTCACATTTATCCACAATCAACTTCATTTGCCATTTCTCTGCCCAATTCTCCAAATTTCCTTAATCCCAGGCCCCAGATGAAGCTAAGTGGGTGCACCACATGATAGATATTTAGGCTGGGGTCACAGAGTCCAGTAGCCATGTGCTGACTTAAAGAGAACCTGTCACATAGATTATGCCCCCCTTGCTGAGGGCAGAACAAGCCAGTGTCAGACCTGCTGTTTCCAGCACTGTGTCCCTTATTCTGTAAGATGCTGGCGTTTTCGTGTATTTAATGCTCAAATCTGCAGTTTTCAGCCAGAAAAGTCATTCGAAGAGCCCTTGAGAGTGTCAATTTTTTTCAAACCCCGCCCACCTGAGGCTAGCCCCTCCCACCTCAACTAACAAACCTATTACTTTGAATAGGTAGCAAAAAGGCGGAGCTAGCCTTTTTGGGCGGGGCTAACACCTGCTCATGAATAAGATTTGAGGGATAAATGCTCTAAAACTGCAGCATCTTACAGAATAAGGGACACAGCGCTGGGAACAGCAGGTCTGACACTGGCTTGTTCTGCCCTCAGCAAGGGGGGGCACAACCTATGTGACAGGTTCCCTTTAAATACGCGAAAACTCCAGCATCCTACAGAATAAGGGACACAGCGCTGGGAACAGCAGGTCTGACACTAGCTTGTGCTGCCCTCAGCAAGAGGGGTATAACCTATGTGACAGGTTCCCTTTAACTGCTGCTGATAATGAACGCTTGAGTTTGCCAGTAATATCACCAGCAATCATGTGCGTCCACTGCAATACCAATGTATTGCAGTGTATTGGGATTTTACTGCTCTCCTATTACACTCTTTGATTGGGTGTAATAGGATTGGTAGATCAATGAAAGACCCCCAGCAGCTGTGTTGCAATGGGACTGATTGGGTGACGTAAGAGATCTCTTAGTCCTCGGCTTAAATTCCACTGTTGCTATAGACTACAGTTCTTTGGTGACTAAATGACTGAAATCCAATTTTCGCAGATCCCAGACGTTGTGAGTGTCAGCTGTACAACACAGCCATAAGTAGAGTGAGCTCCTAAGGCTGCTCCATACCCTCCGCCTGACAGTATGACACCCATGTATATTAAATGTTGGGAAAGGGTAAGTGATAATGTTCTTGTATTATAATGCATTGTTAATGCTAATGCTATCCTGCATTATATACAGTGTCCGACTGGAGTGCCTGGGGCCCACCAATGAAGTGGATTTTTGGGCCCACCAGTGGAGTTGATTCTCAGGGCCCACTAGTGGAGTTAGTTCTTGGGGCCCACCAGTGGAGTTGATTTTTAAGGCCCATCAGTGGAGTTGATTCTTGGGGTCCACCAGTGGAGTTGATTTTTAAGGCCCACCAGTGGAGTTGATTTTTAAGGCCCATCAGTGGAGTTGATTCTTGTGGTCCACCAGTGGAGTTGATTCTTGGGGCCCACCAGTGGAGTTGATTTTTAAGGCCCACCAGTGGAGTTGATTTTTAGGCCCATCAGTTGAGTTGATTCTTGTGGTCCACCAGTGGAGATGATTCTTATGGCCCACCAGTGGAGTTGATTCTCGGGGCCCACCAGTGGAGTTGATTTTTAAGGCCCATCAGTGGAGTTGATTCTTGAGGCCCACCAGTGGAGTTGATTCTCGGGGCCCACCAGTGGAGTTGATTCTTGGGGCCACCAGTGGAGTTGATTCTTGGGGCTCACCAGTGGAGTTAATTCGTGGGGCCACCAGTGGAATTGATTCTCGGGGCCCACCAGTGGAGTTGATTCTTGGTGCTCACCAGTGGAGTTGATTCTTGGGGCTCACCAGTGGAGTTGAGTCTTGGAGTCCAGCAGTAGAATTGGTTCTTGTGGCCACCAGTGGAGTTAACTCTTAGGACTCACCCTACATCTACTGTACATGACTCTTCTACACTGTCTATTGCTTTCTGCCTCTTTTTTCCTAGAAAAGGAATTCCCTACTCCCCTGTGGGCCATTCCGAGCCTGCCTGTATATAATGTACACTTCTGTTTGCATCTTATCTCAGGACATATCTGGGTGAAGTGTTGCTCTAATCTGTTCAGTTCGACAATGTTTCAACCAAACCCACCCTTAATGTAACCCTAATCTGGACTATAATTGTAACCCTATATTGGTTTTGAATGGTTTAATTTACCCATTTCCTGGCGCTGATGTTACTTCCGGTCCAATGTCACATGGGTAACCCTAATTTGAATTTAAACTGCAAATATTGAAAAGCAAACTAAATAATAAAATATAAGTTTTATAACATTAGTTAAAAAGTGTGGAATAAAACAATTCTATTACACTTATAAGAGCCAAAATTAGAAAACAACACTACTGTATAGCCATATCAAAAACAAGATAGTTGTAGCCTGTCAATGTATACTGGGTAAATATAGGGAACAATGATGGCAAAAAAGGAGTGAAGGAGGCAAATATATAGTGGTGCCACACACCCTATCCAGACCCTATTATGGATCCTATATGCCTAATGCTATCTAATTTACAGGGAACCAACGTCCTGATAAGGATGACCCCATCCGGAACCTTGTCCCTGTCAATTTTCCTAATACACCCTAGTACTAACAACACATCAAAATATTACATACAAAGATGCTGTAAGAAGAAAAACTACAAATACATATACAATTCCCACCTCGTGTAGGGTCCCAATCCCTAATTTGGCATTGACCTGGAAGTGACATTACAGTGAAATCATTGCAGGACTGGAAGCATCGGAGAATGGGGAGCCTAACCCACTCAAAACCAGTAAAAAAGAACACCTGAATCCTAACCCTAACTTAGGGTTACAGTTCATTTTTCTGGCGAATATTGCCAAAAATGAATTCGGGCTGATCTAAATCCAACCGCTTCAATTTAGGACGGGCCAAATCGATTTTTGCCGATATTCAATATTGGATTTGACTTTGACCCGAAACTGTAGTCAAAGCCTTAGTTAAACCCAGGGCTGTCACAATAGAACCATCAGCCCCAATGATTCCAGTCCTGGGTGGAAAGCTGCAAACCCATCTATCGCAGCAGGTGATAATTTTGAGTCCATTAATAGGAAGTGTTGACATAGGGACAAAGGCACAAAATATCTCCTTTTAATTTTGAGAAAAGAACAACATGTTCAGCTTCCCGTCTGGCGCTGCACTGGTTATTGCCATGCAAGAATACTATGAGTGAACGTAGAATTGGGCTTTATAATGGAGGCTCCATGTCTGTGGACCATACACTTTTTAGACAGGTATTTTTACCTATTACCTATATAGTCTTGACATTTCATGGGTAATAAAGGAAAAATGTACAAACTTCTGAAACTAAGTGCACCCCCCGCCATGATCTCCACGCCTACATTATTATTCTTAGAATACAACACTAATGTGTATACAGTTACGCCCAATGGGCGGTTTTCCGCCTTGCATTTTGGGTATGAGGTGTAATTGTATACACATTAGATTAAACTGTGTTCCGTTTTTGTCTCAGATGTAGTAAAGATATAATTATGTTTCTGGAGCAGCCGTCAGCTTTGCTTGCTTCTCTATTTTGGGTGTTGTGGTATATTACGGTATGTTGACTTGCACCCTAGTCGACCTTCGTGGTGTCTGCCTTGTTCTTTCTACGGCTCCAGTTCACTCGTAATCTTGTGAAATTATTTTGTCTTTTATGTAATGTTCCATCTTCTGAAGCTCAGACCCGAATCCATCTCTTCTCCCAGATAAGGTGCATTTATCTTATAATATTACTTATCCCTTAAAATTTAGTACCGGCACCATAAGTGCTCTTCAGACACATCCAGCTGATTGGAGCCGAGGCTCTGATTATTACCTTATTAAAGTAATAGCTGGATAATGATCATGTATCACATCGATGCTTTGCTGCTCAGCGGGGAAGGGAAATCATCTACTAGTTGCACCAAAATATTATATTTTTTAAGTCAAATATTTATAAAATTAAAGGTAAAATCAATGGAGCAGAAGGAAACTGTCAACATTTCAAAGGTGGGTTTCAAAAAATGTTGTGCTGATTCATTTCTTAAAGGGGTTTTCCCCACTATAGAAATTTATCATCTATCCATATGATAAGTGATACATTTGTGCTCCATTCTAGCTATGTTTGACCTATGCAGTCACACAGGTCAATAGCTACCAAACTGCAAGAGGGTGTGTGGGGAAGGCAACTTGCTATGTCCATTACCTGCTGCATCTGTGCACTCGAAAGCCCCTATAGGTGACATGCATACAGTTATAAACTATGGTGGAGAAGAGAGCCATTAACTCCCTGCCGTGGCAATGTTTCTTGTAGACCACAGATGTAGATTATCCTCAAGTGTTCTGCTTACAGATACTGACATCATGGCGACACCAAAACTCCATTGTTGTGCTGCTCACAGAAGGTGACAACTTAGGTTGCCGGGTGTGCTGATCACAGAGGGCAACACTATAGCTCAACTGTTGTGCTGCTCAAAGATGGTGACCCCATAGCTCCACCGGTGTGCTGCTCACAGATTGTGACCCCATAGCTCCACCGGTGTGTTGCTCACAGAAGGTGACCCCATAGGTCCACTAGTGTGCTGCTCACAAAGGTTGACACTTTAGGTCTGCTGTCCATAGATGGTGACCCAATAGCTCCACTGGTGTACTGCTCACAGAAGGTGACCCCATAGGTCCACTAGTGTGCTGCTCACAAAGGTTGACACTTTAGGTCTGCAGGTGTGCTGCTCACAGATTATGACCCCATAGCTCCACCGGTGTGCAACTTACAGATTGTGACCCCCTAGCTACACTGGTGTGCTGCTCACAAACAATGACCACATAGCTCCACCAGTGTGCTGCTCACAGATTGTGACCTCATAGCTCCACTAGTGTGTTGCTCACAAAGGGCGACACTTTAGGTCTGCAGGTGTTCTGCTCACAGATTGTGACCCCATAGCTCCATTAGTTGCTGCTCACAGATTGTGACCCCATAGCTCCAGTGCTTTGCTGCTCACAGATTGTGACCCTATCGCTCCATTGGTGTGCTGCTCACCGAGGGTGAACTTTAAGTCTGCACTTGTGTTGATCACAGAGGGCTACACTATAGCTTTACTGGTGTGCTGCTCACAGATGGGGACACCATAGCTTCACTGGTGTGTTGCCCATAGAAGGTAACACCTTAGGTCCACTGGTGTTTTCTGCTTTAGGACAATGACATCCTAACTAACTAACTAATCATGCATTCAGGGAGAGAAACAGAGAAGAGGGACTCCCTTTAATTTTATATGTATTTGATTTTGATTAGATAAAATTGACATATTTAAGGGGAACCTGTTATTACTTTTGCCCCCCCATGCCCCAAACCATTAGCGCCGTTATGTAGGTCATGTGATACACCGATTAATCTGTATTGCCAATTAGAGCATGACTGAAAAATTATACAGTATACTTATTAGATTCCATATGTTCATCAAGCATTCAAGTGACCCAGGGTCATGTCTGTCATGCCCTCCAACCCTTTTCCTACGCCTTTGAGTAGTATGGCGCTTTGGATTTAGGTCAAAGTCAAACCCTGGCATTAGCGTTAGGAACCCTCGGGTTCCCCAGACATTCATCAGATGTCTTATGGTTTACCTATGCAATTTGGAGGAATGTGGCTACTGCAGGAGGTTTCTACAGAATAGAAAACACATGTAGAATGATTTCTCTATTGACTCTAATGGATGTTCCGAACCAGAATATTGTGACAACGTTGGCCAATCTTGAACCAAATAGAGAGCGCTATTGGAGCAATACAACTGTGGAGTGATGACTCTTGTCGCCCCCTTCATCATAGGACACTTTAGACCCTATGCACCACTCACTCAAGAGCAAAAGGAGACCTCAAGGTGTCTTTGTTTTTCACTGCTTCTTGTTATTTTGTTTGCTAAGTTTATATTATATATCGAGCAAAACTTATATTGTAACCAGAGGTTTTGTGCTATTAGCAGTAATTTTTTGGTTCACTTTGCATACACAGGAGGGGTGCTCTGTCCATGCTCAAAGGGCTATCAAACAAGACGTGGAAACCTCTAAAGAAGCATTTATGCTATCTGCAATACATGAAAAAAACTTTGAGATTCTTAGTTCACATGTTTTTGATCAAGAAATGTTTAAGCCACCCACGGCTTACAACAGGATCTCAAAGCGGGTGGTCCTACTCTATTTTTACCTCTCACTAGAGTCAAATTCAGACTTCTCACTGGGTCAACAGACCTCCATAATCCAGAGAGAAAAAGAAAAAAAGCAACAACCTTAAAAGCATACTGCACTGATCTAACAAACTGTGGAGGTGGGCGGGGTGCAAGAGACCAAAATGGAGGCATCCATTCCTCCCTATATAAATTAAAAGCATATATCAAATGCAACGTATAGTTCTGCACAAAAAAAACATTTCTGAAAAAACACAATGTGAACCTGGGTGCCACCTGCATGTTACTGGCATATATATACACACATTCCAATACAAGTGGCACACCATCAGCTAAAAGGGCTATCAAACAAGACATGGAAACCTCTAAAGAAGCATTTATGCTATCTGCAATACATGAAAAAAACTTTGAGATTCTTAGTCCGCATGTTTTGATCAAAAAATGTTTAAGCCACCCATGGCTTACAACGGGATCTCAAGGCAGGTGGTCCTATTCTATTTTTACCTCTCATTTGAGTCCAATTCAGACTTCTCATTTGGGTCAACAGACCTCCATAATCCAGAGAGAAAAAAGCACCAACCTTAAAAGCATACTGCACTGGTCTAACAAACTGTGGAGGTGGGCAGGGTGCAAGAAACCAAAATGGAGGCATCCATGCTATGTCTCCAACAGCTTCAGGGGGGCAGCATTATAATAAGTTTGTTCACACGGCAAAGGACAAAAACAGCTCTGTTTTCGCCTCACGTTTCGGGCATGTCCCCACGGCACGGGTTTTCGGACGGTTTTTCAGGCGGATTGCGGTTTTGCAGACAGCCTGAAAAACTGGCTGAAAATTAGCACAATGGGCTCCTATGGAAAACCCGTGCAGCAGTCCCCACTGCACGGGTTTTCCACCTGGTGGTTTTTCAGACCGCCCACCACCCGAAAAACATTCTACATGCACATTCTTCCGTCTGGTTTTCAGACGGAATATGTGCATGTCACTGTGGAGGGGGAGGGCTTTTCTCCGCTCATCGCAGAGAAAAAGTCGCCCCCCCCATGGCCGTGGGGACGACCGCAAAACAGGACAAATACCGGTTGTCCATGTAAATGGCCCCTTAAAGCGGTTTTTGTACTGTTTGGGCATGTCCCCACGGCATGGGTTTGCGACCGGTTTTTCACGTGGTTTGCGGTTTTGCAGACCGTCTGAAAAACCAGCCGCAAACGAACACAACAGGCTTCTATGGAAAATCCGTGCAGCAGTCCCCATTGCACGGGTTTTCCGCCCGGCAGTTTTTCCGCCTGTGGTCCGGCTGCAAAACATTCTACATGCACATTCTTCCGTCCGGTTTTCGGACGGAATCTGTGCAAGCCAATGTGAAGGGGGAGGGCTTTTCTCCGCTCATTGCAATGAAAAGCCGTCCCCACGGCCACAGCCACGGCACCCAAACCGGACAAATACCGGTCAGATAAACCGACCGGTATTTGTCCATTGCCGTGTAAACAGGCTTTTTTTGTCACAAAAACTGGTCTGTTTTTCAGCTGTTTACTGTTTTTGATCTGTTTTTGTCCCAGTTTTCCCAGTGGTTTTTGGACTGTTTTTCAAGCTGAATAGTGTACTGAGTGCAAAAGTATTCCTGATTGGTGCAAAAAACCATGTGATTTTTTTTTATCTCCACAATTTAACAATGATGCACAAAGGCCAATTTTTTCACTTTCCCTTTAAGC
This sequence comes from Phyllomedusa bahiana, assembly GCA_025379985.1. Classification (NCBI taxonomy): domain Eukaryota; kingdom Metazoa; phylum Chordata; class Amphibia; order Anura; family Hylidae; genus Phyllomedusa; species Phyllomedusa bahiana. The sequence goes on along the minus strand of JAODAL010020240.1, from coordinate 41,151 downwards.
ACATGTACAATACAGTCCTGTATTGCGTCCCTCAATAAGGAAAATTTTGACCTTTAAAATTAAATGTTTTTGCCCTCCCGCTCTGTTTTTCTTTTTTCCAGTTTACGCTAAAATGAATTATATTGTGGTCACTGTTACCTAGATTTTCAGAAACCGTGACCGCTCTGACAACTTCTGCTTTGTTAGAAATGACCAGATCCAACAGAGCATCACTTCTAGTGGGTTCCTCCACAAACTGCCCCATAAAATTATCCTCTAACAGATTGAGGAACTTCCTTCCCTTTTCAGTCGATGCAGAACCGTGACCCAGTCAATGCCTGGGAAATTGAAGTCACCCATTATTATCACTGTACCTGCCTGTGCTGCCCGCACCATTTGATTATACACCTGTTCTTCTGTCTCCTCAGTGATGTTAGGGGGTCTATAGATTACACCAAAAATAATATTTTCTGCATTAATCCCCCCTTGTATTTTCACCCACAATGTTTCCACATCATTAGCTACTCCGCCCTGTATTACTCTTTCACATTTGCCTTAATATCACTCCTTACATACAGACACACTCCTCCTCCCCTCCTGTTCTCTCTGTCTTTCCTAAATAGATTAAAACCTTGAAGTTTGACCTCCCAATCATGCGAGGAGTCCAGCCATGTTTCAGCAATACCTACCACATCAATCAGCTCCTCTACAACTAGCGCCTCAAGTTCCCCCATTTTGGTTGCAAGACTTCTAGCATTTGTGAATAGACATTTTAAGTTCCCTTCCAGTTTTACACTTTCCATCATATTGTGGATATTGTGTTTTTAGACTTTTCAAAGGCGTCTGACACTGTCCCGCATAATCGTTTGTTAGGTAAACTAGAATCCATTGGGTTAGAAATACTTGTTTGTAATTGGATCAAAAACTGGCTGCTGGATCGTACTCAGAGAGTGGTGTAAATGACTCCTACTCTAGTGGTCCCCGGTTGTGAGTGGTGGCCGCAGGGTTCAGTATCAGGTCCTCTCTTATTTAATGCCTTTATTAACGATATAGTGGAAGGGATCAATAGCACGGTTTCGATTTTTGCAGATGACACCAAGTTATGCAGTGTAGTGCAATCTATGAAAGATGCTCATAAATTGCAAGCAACCTGGACACAACTGAGTGCTTGGGCATCCACTTGGCAAATGGGGTTCAATGTGGATAAATGTAAGGTTCTGCATCTGGGTAGAAATAATCTACAGGCATAATATGTCCTAGGGGGAGAAAAACTTGGAGAACCGCTTGTTGAGAAATATCTGGGTGTCTTGTAGATCATAGACTACAGAACAGCATGCAATGTCAATCAGCTGCCTCTAGGGCAAGTAAGATATTGGCGTGTATTAAAAGAGGCATGGACTCGAGGGACAAGGATGTAATTCTACCGCTGTATAAAGCATTGGTGCAACCTCACTTAGAATATGCTGTTCAGTTCTGGGCCCCAGTTTATAGAAGAGATGTAATGGAGCTAGAGAGAGTACAAAGACGAGCAACCAAACTTATAAGGGGAATGGAGCCTCTTAGTTATGAGGAGAGGCTAGTAGAACTGAACTTAATTAGTCTTCATAAAAGACGGCTTTGGGGGGACATGATTAATTTATATAAAAATATAAATGGTCCCTACAAAAAGTATGGGGAAAAATTATTTCAAGTGAAGGCCCCTCAAAAGACAAGGGGATATTCCCTTCGACTAGAGAAAAAAGGATTCAATCTCCAGAGGAGAAGGGCGTTCTTCACTGTATGAACTGTGAATCCATGGAATAGCCGCCTGAGGAGCTGGTCACAGCAGGAACTGTACTGTAGAGAGTTTCAAGAAAGGCTTAGATACCTACCTGGAAGTAAAGAATATTAATGCGTACGTAGCTATGTAAAATTCTGGATCCTGGCTGGTGGAGGCTCTGGGGTCTGAGATGGGATCTCCACTGGAGCAGATTGGTTCTTGCCTTGTGGGTTCCAGGGCATTAACCAGTGGTGAGGCTGGGCTTAAAGTCCTTGTCTCCCTCCCTCACCCACATTTTCCCCACCCTTGGTTGAACTCGATGGACATGTGTCTCCTTTCAACCGTACTAGCTACTAACTATGTAACGTGCATGTTACCAGCATCAAAATTTGGTTAGTTTAGGATAAAAAGAGGATTTATAGACTCTAATTCACACTGAACTGCTTTGCAGGACCTTCCTGTGTAAAAAAAAAATGTGCAAAAGGACCTCCAAAAACACCCCCACTATAAGTGGGATCATTCTTCACTTTTTTATGCAAAAACTGAAAAACCGCATCAAAAACCACTCGCTATGTTTTGAGCAGTTTACATGGACTCCAATGTTAATTTTCCATCTAGAAACCGGTCGGAAGAATGAACATGTTCAATGTTTTGCGGTCCGCCGGCGGTCTGAAACACCACCCAGCGGAAAAACCGTTCGGTGGGGACTGCTGGGTGGTTTTTCTATTGAAGTCTATGGGGGAGTGTTTGTTTCAGGTTTACAGACGGTTTCTAAAACCGCAAACCGTCGGAAAAAACCGTCCAAAAACCCAGCCGTGGGGACATGCCCTTATGTTTCTTCAGTCCTGCCAGACTGTGCCAACATAACTGACCTATCAGAGGTGACCTTTATCCATGACTTTAACCATCAGTCCGATGTTAGAATTTTCTTCGTTGAAGTGGTTCCATGGATGACGTCTTGCTTTCTCCACGCAAGTTCTGGGGGCTTGAGAATGACTCTGTTTTCCTATATCAATGCATCATTTCTCTTTAACAAGGCTCCCGCATCAAGGAGAAGAGTAATCCACTTACTGCTGTCAGCTGCTAAGTAACCCTCTCCGATAGTTGAGATGCGAAATGTCATGTGTCTGCGTTAAGTGAAGTCATTTCTCTTCAATAGTCATTTGCAAAACTGATATATGTTAAATTGTTGGTGCTCGACATCTGAAGAGAGAAGAGAAGCCGGAGCACAACATCTGTAGCATGGAAAGAGGGGGGAAACATATCACACCAAACTCACTCCAGGGCTCTCACATATTGCAGGAGGGGTGCTCTGTCCATGCTCTGTCTCCAATGGCTCTGGAGGGGCAGCGATAAAACATGTGTGTCTTCAGTCCTGCCAGACTGTGCCAACATAACGGACCTATCAGAGGTGACCTTTATCCATGACTTTAACCTTCAATCCAATGTTAGAATTATCTTCATTGAAGTGGATCCATGGATAGCGATTGGTTTAGCACTAAGGAGTCTCAAGAATCTCCCCATTCTTCACTGTTATCATTGGATGGCCAGAAGTTTCCATACACTGTATAAAAAGCCCCATCTGCAGGTTTTTCTCACTATCTGACATTAAATCAGAATAAAACTAAAAGGGGTTGTCTCACTACACTGATTCATCTTACCTCCGTCCTGTTTCTTGGTTTGTTTTGAATTCAGGGGCGTGTTACTGGCTTTTACTAGGCTCAGTAGAACCAGGTCCCGTAGCTTAGCAACCAGTGTGGCAACCTATCAGGAAGATCAAACAGGTCTGTAGCTAAGCAACCAGTGCTGGCAGCCTATCAGGAAAGATCAACAGGGCTGTAGCTATAGTGACCAGCCCGGCAGCCTATCATGAGAGATTGAACAGGTCTGTAGCTATAGTGACCCAGCACTGGCAGCCTATCAGGAGAGATAGAACAGGTCTGTAGCTATAGCAACCAGTGCTGGCAGCCTATCAGGAGAGATTGAACAGTTCTGTAGCTATAGCAACCAGTGCTGGCAGCCTATCAGGAGATATTGAACAGTTCTGTAGCTATAGCGACCTGAGGAGCTGATGCAGCCCATACAAGAGGGGATATCTAGGAATAGGTAGGACACTGGTAATGGACATATATTGCAAAGTAACTTGTTTTTGCAAGATCTTTAACATAAAAAGCAGCAATCCTTGTAGTGAGACAACCCCTTTAACTGTTTTAATTAGGAACCAAAATTATTTATATTTGACAAATGCCAGAATAATGAGAGAGAATTTTTTAAGGCATTTAAAACAATTTCTGTTGGATCAGCCCCATTGAAAAAAAAAAACTGCTTTGCCCAGAACTGTGGCGAAATTCACTGTGACAAATTAAAACTCCGCGACAGAGATCTAAAGGTATCACCTTGTATTTCTGCCATGGATTCCACAACAGTTTGATTCAGACGTCCTTCAGTTTAGTGCCGATTTTTTGGAGGAATACAAATTTTTGTGCCTCTTTATTGGCTTTTTGTAACAGAAAGGTGTTAAGGGGGCAATAAAAGACACTAAAGGGGGCACTGAAGAAAGGGACAAAAGATAGTTAATGTGTGTAACTTGGGCAGAAAAATGTGACTGATCATAATGGTACTAGAAGAGTAATAAAAGGCAGATACTAAACCACAATTTGCCATAGGCAATCTTGTACCCTTTGTGGAGAGGCGACCTCAGGAGATCGCATTTCCCCGCCTCTATGTGTTGTTCCGCCGCTGATTTGCAAGGTTTGGGTTACCAAGTCGCTGGCTGTCAGTCTGGTAAGCCAGCAGTCTGACAATGGTGACCAGGAGTTAAAGGGGTTGTCTCACTAAATTGATTAAGTCCTCAGTCCTGTTTTCTTTGTTTCATTTTGCATTCAGGGGCGTGTTTACTGGCTTCTACTAGGCGGAAGTAGAAGCCAGGTCTGTAGCTATAGCAACCAGTGCTGGCAACCTATCAGGAGAGATCAAACAGGTCTGTAGCTATAGCAACCTGAGGAGCTGATGCCGCCCATACAAGAGGAGATATCTCAGAATAGGTAGGACACTGTTAATGGACACCTATTGCAAAGTGACTTGTTTTCGCACGATCTTTAACATAAAAAGCAATCATTGTAGTGAGACGACCCCTTTAATAACACAGGTGGTAATTAGGAGAGTTGTTCAGCTGCTCAGCCAATTGAGGATTCCAGGACAGGTCTTGGAGGCCTGTTAAAAAGCCTGTAAGTTCAGTGTACCAGGGGGGAGTGTGGCTCACAGTCAAGCGGTGGACATGTGCAGACCTTGTTCAGGAGAGTATTGCTGGTTCTTCCCGCGGTCTTGAGAGAAGCCAGATCCAAGGACCATATTGCACGGCACGAGTACATGTTTGTGGGTGCTGGGTAGTAGACCCAGACCACAGCTAGAGAGGGACTCTGTACGTTTAATGACTGGACGGCCTAGGGTTTATGTTACGTTTTACTGTATGCTGACCTGCGTGTCAAAGGCATGAGGAATAAGGGTATGTTCACATGATGTACTGCAGTGCGTACAGTACGTGCTGCAGTAAATCGTGTCTTTCGGGAGCTCGCGCTCATACACGCATACGCGTCTGCAGCCCACCGGCCCCATAGACATGTCACTTATCTCCCCATGCGTACAATACGATTGTATTGTATGCACGGGGGGACAAGGCATAATTCATAGTTCTCTATGAAAACTGTGGATTACCATAATTATGGGGCGAAATACGAGGCGAAATGCGCCCCAAAATAACGCTTACACCCTATATATGGCTGATAGGCACAGGATTTAGCACATTCTTTGTGCCCCTCTGATATTTACTGTCCATTTAATTTTTTACTGTTCTAAGTTTATGTTTTTGCCCATTTGCTGTAAAGGAGCAATAGAAGGCACGACTGGGGCACTAAACAAAGATGCACTAGAAGGGCAATAAGTTCACTGCACCCTTAGGACACAGTTGGCATTTATTATGTTTTTAATCCTTCTTCACATTACATCATTGTCATATACGCCGGTGACTCAAGCCAGGTCATAGTTTGTTGCTACTACACACTTGCTGATGGATATGTTCTTCCGGAAGTGATAAAAACTACCACATGGACAGAAGTTTGAATTCATAATACCCCACTGCCAGTAACGTAGAGCATGCCCCCACGTAGAGCATGCCCCCACGTATAGCATGCCCCCACCTAGAGCATAGCCAGAGGGTCTGCACTGATGGTGAAGAGCCAGCATGTCCTGATTGAAGACAAAAATAATCCTAAACTCTTATTTGATCTGATGCTCTCTGCCAAAAAGGGAATTTTAGGAGTCATTCAGCTCCCCAAAAAGATTAAAAATGGCCCAGAAATGTATAAAATAAGTGAAAATATCCTCCCTGCATTGAAGCTCCTGTGGTTGCTTCAGTCCTTTTTCTTACATCTTTTGGGCACATCGGTGGCCTTTCTGGTCACATCCTTTTCCATTGACATCACCACACAGGATGTAAACAGCACATGAATGGTGATATAATTGGAACACTATGTGACCACTGGATCACAGTTTGGCTGCAGTGGACATGTGGCGACTGCACAAACAAACAACAGAACCAGCATATACATTCCAATATCAGCAGCACAGTATCAACTAAAAAAACTATCAAAAGGCACATAGGAATTTTTGAAAAAGCATTTCTGCTACTTAGGATACATGAAAAATTTTTGAGGTTCTTAGTTCACATTTTGATCAAAACTGCTTAAGCCCAATCAGCAAGGGGACCTCAAATGCAGGTGGGATCCTACACTAATGTTTCCTCTCTTTAGGGCCTGTTCAGACCTCCATACTTCAGGGAGTGAAGGCTCCAGCTATAAGGTACACTGCACTGATTTAAGAACATGTGAAGGTAGGTGGAGTGCGAAAAACCAATGTGGAGGCAGCTACTCCTCCATACACAAGCTAGAAAAAAAAATATTTGGGTTTGCACATCCAAAAACTTTTTTGAAAAAAATGAGTATAGTTGCACACTGGTGTACCTAGTAGCTGGTGCCTTCACTCCCTGAAGTATGGAGGTCTGAACGGCCTAGGCCCTAAAGAGAGGAAACATCAGTGTTGGAACCCACCTGTATTTGCGGTCTCCTTGTTGATGGGAGGTGGGCTTAAGAAGTTTTGTTCAAAAATGTGAACTAAGAACCTCCAAAAATTTTCATGTATCCTAAATAGCAGAAATGCTTTTTCAAAAATTCCTATGTGCCTTTTGATAGTTCTTTTAGTTGGAATGTGTATGTATATTGCTGCAACACCAGTGTGCACCTATGCTCATTTTTTTCAAAAAAGTGTTTGGATTTGCAAAGCCAAATAGAACAGGCATGTCAAACTCATTTTCATTGAGGGCCACATCAGCATTATCAGTGTCAGACAGGGATACCTAGGACCAACAGGTGGAGTTGAAATTAGGGGCCCAATCAGTTGAGTTGTTTCTGGGCCCACTCATGGAGTTTATTTTGGGGACCAAAAAACGAAGAGTTGTCCAGCTTCCAGTAGAGATGATTTCTTTATTATATGCAGGAGACATGAAACACAGATCGGTAAAAGCAAGCTGACGCGTTTCAGGCCTCATGGGCCCTTAGTCATAGCATCAACCTACAGCTTCTGTAAATGACTAAACATGTCTCCTGTTCTCTGCCATTTGCTTCTTTCCTCCCTTTGTCTGCTTTTGTGGCTCTCCCAAGGAAAGCATATGCAATTTGAAACCAATTCCGGGTTCCCTATGCTCAGGGGTTCATTGTGAGGTCCCCCTGTTCTCCTGTGGGCCAGATCAAGCCTGAGCATTAGGATTGCCCTCAAATGGCTGTTGTAGGGTGCCTGGATAGGGCAATCAGAGCTGTTCTATAACTTGTGAATTGCTGAACAGAGCACAGTGGAGGTCTAAGCTCCGAATCCAAGATGGCGCCCTTTTCCTGTACTGGTGCCACCACCTCTGCCAAGCACTGGCTGTATCTTTCTGGGAAAAAGTAGCATGCTGGTCCTTTTGCGTACAGGCCTTGTCCATCTCTACTCACTGTGTCAAAGCTGGTGGACCAAATGTAACTCACCATGTCATGAGAGCTTAGAGTTTGACATTTGCAATTGACCAAACACAGAGGCTTTAATGCTGAATTAGTGGTGGATTCAAAAGCAAAGTTTTTTTTTGCTATTTTGAACAATTTGGAGCTATTTTTTTTTTTTTTTTTAGGGAATTGGACAATCCCATTAAATGCCATTCAATTCAGTGTCACTCCAAGTCCATAACCAAGTTATGAACTCTTCCCAACTACATCTCTCAGTATCATCTCTATTACATCATGTATGATCCTCTCTAAATGCTGTTTTTTTAATCCAAATAAAGCAATTTCCCCCCTTTACAAATATTTCCACTACCTGAAACTACTATTAAGTGAATGTGTGAAAACTAATAGCATAGAACAGCGTATAAACCTTTGTATAACCTTCAGGGAGAAATCTCCAGCCTTGTGAGATGATAGCAATTACATTCACAGCCCTTTAGATGAAATCTCCATCTGCTAAGAGCAGCAATTGACCTGAATATGGCAAGAGTATCTGATTGAACTTTCCCGTGATTTCTGTCTGAAAGCTTTCAACTCCAACCCAATAAACAAGTTCCTGTGGCATAAAAAAGTACAAAAACAAATTTTTTTAAATTTTTTTCTTTTTTTTTTCTTTAGTTTTCTTATTTAAAGAGAAAAAGTTTTTACTGGTGAGTTCCAATTTCCCCTTCTTGCCATGTTACAGGTAATTTTAAGGCCTATATTCTAAAAAGTCTATATATAATTGTAACGACTGGGAGTAGTGGATCCTCTGGACCAACGCAAGCGATGGTGTAAGCCACGCCAGGGAGCGGAGTCTAAATAGGTCCCGGTTTTCACCAGAGCCCACCGCAAACCGGGTTGGACTTGCTGCGGCGGGAGTCTACCAGGGCGCACTCCTGACGTGATTGCTGCGGTGGCAGCCGAGGTGTAGGTGGTACAGATTCGTGAGGCGTAGACGTAGTCGGGGACAGGCGACAAGGTCAGGGCAGGTGGCAATATTCGTGGTCAATAAACGTAGCAAGAAGGTCAGGGCAGGCGGCAAGGTTCGGAGTCGAGAAAAGTGGAAGGGCAGGAACAGGAGAGAACTATACGGATAAACTTTCTCTAGGACAAGGAGGGAACAAGGAGGCTTCCAGCAGGGGAAATGACGTTTAAAACATACTTTTTATAAAGGGTCAGCGGCCGGGAATTATCCCAAACACCGGCGCGCTGTCCCCTTTAAAAAATTTAAATGAACGAGGGGACACGTGCCATTCCGGGCCGGGAGGGGGAAAAGGGGCCCGGACGGGAGCAAAGGACCCGGATAGCGGATGGGAAAAGGGTTTCATCCGGGGAACCGAAACCCGGCACGGTGCCACCCGGGCCCCCCCGGGTGCCGGAGATCGGGACAAAAGGGGGTGCCCGCAATCCCCAGGGGGGGGATGCGGGGGCCACCCCCTTTTCAGGGACCCCCCCTTAGGCCTCCCCTCCTTTTTAGCCTGAAGGAACCTGCGGATGAGATCTTGATTAAAAATATTAGATTCAGGCTCCCAGGATCTCTCCTCGGGTCCAAAGCCCTTCCAGTCTACAAGGAAGAAGCGCTTCCCTCTGACAGTCTTCATGGCCAGGATGTCTTTTACTTCGAAGATATCAGCAGAATCAGCTACCGGGGGAGGTGATATCTTCTAAGAAAAGCGGTTCAGGACCAGAGGCTTGAGGAGGGAGACATGGAAGGAGTTTTAGATCTGGAGCGATGGGGGTAGGCAGAGTTTGTACGTCACCGGGTTAAGCTGCCGGAGCACCTTAAAGGGTCCCAGGAAGCGATGACCCAACCTGAGGCTGGAAATCTTTAGACGTACGTACTTTGAAGAAAAAGCCACACTCTGTGCCCTGGGAGGAATGTCGGAGCCGGTCTTCTCCTCTTGTCTGCCTGAGACTTCATACGAGCTGAGGTCCGAAGTAGGGAACGTCGAGTCTCTTGCCAGATGGCCTTGATATCCCGAACTTGGTCATTCACAGCGGGCACCTCCGAACCTGTGGGCAGGGGAAGGGGAGGGCGCGGGTGGTTTCCATAGACTACAAAAAAATGAAGAAACGCCGGCTGCATCCGAGTCACGATGGTTGTATGAAAACTCGGCCCAGGGGAGCAGCTCGGCCCAGTTGTCCTGACGTCCGGAAACAAAATGACGCAAATATTCTCCCAGAATTTGATGCACTTTTATAACAGCCTGTGAAAAGTGGGTGGGGTGCAGAAAACCAAAGTGGAGGCACCCCTTCCTCCCCATATAGAATAAAAGCAGCACCACGCCCACTTTCACAGGCTGTTATAAAAGTGCAGCTTGCAGGTTTGGTGTTTTTTTATCTTCTTTCTCTATAGGATAATGGAGGTCGGTTGACCCAGTGAGAGGCCTGGATTTGGCTCTATTGAGCGGTAAAGATAGCATAGGACTGCCCGACCTGAGATCACATTGTAAGTTTGTGGGCAGCTTAAGCATTTTTTGATTAAAAATATGTGAACCAAGAATCTCAAAGTTTTTTCATGTATGATAGATAGCATAAATGCTTCTTTAGGGATTTCCATGTAATGTATTGCCCTTTTTGCAGTCGTGTGCCGCTGGTAGTGGTGTGCGTGTGTGTATCTATTTATTATATATATCATCATATATTATAATATATAATATATATATATAATATATTATATAGATATGTGCCGCAACCCTGCCAGTGGCCCCAGGTTCGCATAGAGTTTTTTCAGAAATGTTTTTTGTGCAGAACCATACGTTGTATTTTGGCGTATATTGCTTTTAATCTATATGGGGATGAAGGGGTTGCCCCCTTTGGTTTTCTGCACCACGTCCACTTTCACAGGCTGTTATAAAAGTGCAGCTTGCAGGTTTGGTGTTTTTTTTAATTTTCTTTCTCTCTGGATAATGGAGGTCGGTTGACCCAGTGAGAGGCCTGGATTTGGCTTTATTGAGAGGTAAAGATAGCGTAAGACTGCCCGACCTGAGATCACATTGTAAGTTCGTGGGCAGCTTAAGCATTTTTTGATCAAAAATATGTGAACCAAGAATCTCAAAGTTTTTTCATGTGTGATAGATAGCATAAATGCTTCTTTATGGATTTCCATGTAATGTATTGCCCAATGTGCAAAAGTAACCCATGCAGACGGAAAATGTGCTGGAAGAAGTGAGTGGCCAATTGTGGTGCAGAGGGCAGGCCAGGAAGTGGGACATGTTCGAGAATCGGTCCGTGACCACCCAGATGACTGAGTTTCCGAAGACATAGGTAGGTCCGTTATGAAATCCATGGCTATGTATGTCCAGGGGATTTCTGGAACGGGCAGAGGATGTAAGAGACCTGCGGGCCCGTGACGTGGGACCTTGTTTCGAGCACATGTGACACAGGAGAGGGTGAAGTCCTTTACGTCTTGTGCCAGAGTTGGCCACCAGTAGTGCCGAGAGATAAGAGCATAAGACTTCGGTGCTCCGGGGTGACGAGCCAATAGGGAACTATGCCCCCACTCCAGTATTCTCTTCCTGTGTGCCGGTGGCACATAAGTCTTGCCCGCAGGAAAGTTTTGGAGATCCACGGGAGCCACGTTAACCAACCGTTTGGGCAGGGGCGTTGCTAGGGTCCCAAAACATGCAGGGCTCGGGCCCTTAAGTTTTTCTGAGTAGGGCTGGGTTCACACGGAATTTTTTGCGTCTCAATGTGAACTGCGGATGTATTTTTACAGAGAAAAACCTTTGTATGTAGACTCAGGAGAAATATAAGTGATTACACTGCAGTTACATTTAGTAACTCACAGAAGACGCCTCTGAAGAGTTATTCTATTTCTCTTCTTCTTCTCCATCCGGTCCAGACGCCATGATGACTTCTACCGTCCACAACTCTTCACTGAAAAATTTACAAATCAAACATCATAGACTCCTCATTTTATCAGCATTTCTCTACAATTTCCTATCTCTATTCAAAATACCTATCTATAGTGCCCCAAATGGTAATAATTACCCCCTTGTAGGTAAATATTTGCCCCCTATAGCCAGGTTGTAGCCCCCTTTAGCCAAGTAGTTGCCCCCTCTAGCTAGGTTATTAGCCCCTCTAGCCAGGTTACTGCCCTCTGTAGCTAGGTTACTGCCCCTTTTAGGCAGTAATATGCCCCCTTAGCCAGTAATATGCCCCGATAGCCACATAATATGCCCCCTGTAGCCCCATAATATGCCCCCTGTAGCCAGTAATATGCCCCTCTGTAGCCAGTGATATGCCCCTCTGTAGCCAGTGATATGCCCTCCTGTAGCCAGTGATATGCCCCCTGTAGCCAGTGATATGCCCCTCTGTAGCCAGTGATATGCCCCCCTGTAGCCAGTGATATGCCCCTCTGTAGCCAGTGATATGCCCCCTGTAGCCAGTGATATGCCCCCCTGTAGCCAGTGATATGCCCTCTGTAGCCAGTGATATGCCCCCTGTAGCCAGTGATATGCCCCTCTGTAGCCAGTGATATGCCCCTCTGTAGCCAGTGATATTTCCCCCTGTAGCCAGTAATATGCCCCTCTGTAGCCAGTGATATGCCCCTCTGTAGCCAGTGATATGCCCCCCTGTAGCCAGTGATATGCCCCCCTGTAGCCAGTGATATGCCCCTGTGAAGCCCGATATTTGACCCCTGTAAGCCGTGATTATGCCCCCCTGTAGCAGGGATAATGCCCTCTGTAGCCAGTGATATGCCCCCCTGTAGCCAGTGATATGCACCCGTGTGCAGTGATATGCCCCTCTGTAGCCAGTACTGTCTATATGCCCCTGTAACAGTGCTATGCCTCTGTATGCCAGTGATTTGCCCCCTCTGTAGCCAGTGATATGCCCCTGTAGCCAGTTGCTGATCATGCCCCCTGTAGCTCCAGTCGATATGCCTCCTTGTAGCCAGTGATATGCCCCCCTGTAGCCCGTGATTTGCATGCTCTGTAGCCGCTCTGATATGCCCCCTGTTAGCTCAGTGAATATGCACCTTGAAGCCAGTGATATGCCCCCCTGGTGGGCATGTGATATGCACCCTGTAGCCAGTGATATGCCCCCTTTGTAAGCCCGAAGTGATTGCCCCCCTGTAGCATGTGATATGCCCCTGTAGCTCGCAGTGATATTGCACCACTGATGGCCGTGATATGCCCCTCGTAGCCCAGTGTTATTGTCCCTTTTACCTAATAATAAAAACTTAAATAAAAAAAAACCTACTCACTCTAGCCGGTTCCAGCGCCGTCCAGGTCCTGCAGCTGAGACGGTTTAAGCAGCGTGAGTGTCATCACGCTAATTACGCAGTCTCGCTGGGGCCGGACCTCTTCTCGGTCGGCAGAGGCTAGACGGCATAGAGGATCCCAGCGTACGGCAGGGGGGTGGATGAAGCGGAGCGTCACGGCCTCTGCGGAGAAGATGAGGTGTATGTACAGCACTTAACTAAGCGGCTGTACATTCTAGGGGAGGGAAGAAGAGACCGGTACGACTACAGTCTGCCTCCTCCCGACTGAAATAAATTGTACCGTACGGTACTAAACAACATGACTGTGCTGGTTTCGCTAGTGAAAAAGGATTACTGCCGCGCACGTCAGAGAGCATCGGAGTAGGCGCTACCGCATAAGGATGAGCTCCTGGCCCCTGGCGCGGCCAAGGAAGCCCGCAGACATTCGGGGCACCAGGAAGATTTATTAGGGGCTCGTTTTGCCCGAATGAATCTGACTAGCGATCCGGCCCTGCGTTCGCGAGGAGAAGAAAATAATGAGCATTGTGACACAGGTTCCTATACAACCACCACTTTCGAGGCACGGCGAGAGGCATCAGACCTTGACGTTTTCTCGAGGCCGGAAGTAATATGGTAAGTCAAAACGTTGAGAATAAATAGACGAGCACCTGGATTGGCTGAGGGTTTAGGCGCTGTGCCGTACTCTGAAGATACAAGAGATTCTTTTGTGGATCCGTAAAGATGTCAAATTGGGTAGTTTGCCCCTCAGAGGATGTGTCCGCCATTGTGTTAAGCGGTTTCGTTGGCCATGGCACAGATCGGTCGTATGGTTGATTATAGACGACAATCATCGAAAGTATTCGAATGGTCGATGATAGATTAATGATCGGATGTCCATTAATAGTCTCTGATAGAGAGCAACAACTACCTTCATTCTTACCAATCAGGGATGGAGAGCTGGGATTAACATCCAAAACAGTTAAAATGGATACGGCTAGCTAACATCTTAGTTAATCACACTTAGGTTATTCAATAGCGCAGACAGAAAAAAACCTCACCACTCCCATCACTATCCCTGTCTAGTACCACAAGCTATGACTCTTTAAACTGGATTATGAACCGCACAAATGAGACTAAAGTGCCGAAGGCAGTTGATTTGAACTCATATTTTACTTGAACTGGACTTGAATATCTGTACCGGAAACGCGCATGAACCCAACTTGCATGACCCCAGATTTAAAATATGCTGCGGAAAAGAGGAGTCTTTCAACCACCTTTTAGTTTCACTGGACAATTGGACTATACTGTCTGGGCCAAGCAATGAGCCCCAATCTGCATGACTCCAGATTAAAGTGCCGGATAAAAAGAGAGTCTTTCATCCTGACCATTTTTAGTTTCGCACGAAGGACATTGACTATACTGTATGGGGCACAGCATTCTGTGATATTATGGGTGTAATAGTAAAATGTAACTATGGTTTTGGATGATTGTAACATTATACATGTGTTTTTGGTTGTGAGATCGCATTTTATCGTGGGGGATTCATAGACGATTTTTTTGTTGTTTTTTTTTTTCCTTTTTAATTTTTGACAATTGTGAGTCATTTACTTTATCTGTAGTATGATATTCAATATCTAAGTTTGTTGTTATGATTATGATAAAGGTTGGTAATAATTTTAATGACACGGGGTTGTGATTTGGATGAGCCCATGATGTATTGACTTCTTGATAATTTTTTAATAGTATATATTTACACTAATTTGCCAATTTTTGTAAAAGGAATTTTTTTTATTGCTGAATAGAGGTTTATTACATGAGTGAGTAATTTTGAACTGATGTAGATGCAGCTAAAAGCTGTGTTTATTTTTATGATAAGATATGTGTGATTGTTGATCGTGATGTGTACACTATTAGTGGCGAATAGGTTTGATTGTGTAAACGGTGTGCTATAATGGTTGTATAAAGTGATTGATTCTTGAATGTTTTTGCTGCGGAAGAGTTATTATATCTTGCTTTAGTTTTTACGTTTTTTGTCTTCGTCGTCGGATGTTATGACAGATGATGGTACTTATATTTTTTATTGTGTTGTAACTGTTATGTGTATTTTTTTTAGTATTCAAGCGTAGAATCTGGCTATTTTCCGGCACGTGACGTAACTGTATTATCTGCTCTTGAAATAAATAAAACTATTTGGAAGTTATGTTGTAAAATTGTGCTTAATAGTGTTGATAGAACATATGATAAGTTTAGGTTGTGGTTAGCTACGTTGTCCTGGTTGTTATTTTTAAAAATGTGAGCGCTGTTGAATTTGCTGGCATTTTGTATTACTAGTTGGTAGTTTATGTCACAATGTTTGTTTTAGTGAAATTTTTGTCTGAATTGATTTTGATTTAGTTTTGTATAAGTGACATTGTATGTGGCTGAATTCGAGTGAATCTTGTGACCTATCAGTCTGATAAAGTTGATAATATGTAATTATTTGTTCACTTAATGTAGTGCTTTGACTGGGGTTACGTTTATGTTTTCTTATTTATTTTGCTGCTTTTGGATGGCCTAATAACCTGCATGACTCCAGATTAAAAAGTGCGGAAATAAGGAGTCTTTCAATCACATTTTAGGTTCACTGGACATATACTGTACCTGCTCTCTGGGGGAGCGATTGCAAATGTCTCTGTTTGAGTGCGGGACCTATTGGCTTTCACTTGAAGAATACTGGTGGTTTTAACGTCCTGTTAACACCTAGGTGCCTTTTTTCTCTTGCATTTTTTTCTCATTTTACTCAACGTGCTGGTGGATAATGGTTCTCTGTTACTTCTGTTCTCTGTTTTTTTTTTCCCGTTGCTCCAACTCTCACGTCCTCTGAATAACCTACATCGGTTCAGTTTTCCATGGTACCTCCCTTGTACAATCAGAGGAATTTTTTTACCTAGCCTATTTTGTACATGCAAGTTTTTTTTGTAGTTTAATTCTTAGAAAACATTTTAAAATAGGATGGAATCCCACCCTGTCTGTTGTTTCTCTTTGTTAATTGTTATTTAAATGGGTTTGTCTCCATACAGGGATTGATAGCTATGTTAAAGTCTGCCAAAAAAACAAGTCATTTAGCAATTGTGTCTTTAAACAGGTGTCCTACTATATTCTGTTGTCTGGACGAGCACATCACCCTCGAGCCACTCTTAACAATTGTGAAGAACAAATGTCTGTAGAAAAATCAACCAACAATCAAAAAAACATATTTTTTTTTTTTTATAATAGGACCTGTAGTATTAGCATGCATTGCTCACAGCAAAATGCCTCCAAAAAAATCAAAGCTCATGACCCTTGTGCCATTTGGACACTTGTGGAAGAACAATGTCTATTAGGAAACAACATTTTTTGTTATAATAGGCCTGTGAGTATAGCTGCATGTCACAGCAAATGCCCAATAATTCAAAGCTAATGATCCTCTTGAGCCACTTTGGACAATTGTGAGAACAACATGTCTGTTAGAAACCTCAAAAATTTTTATAATAGGACCTGTATATAGCTGCATGTCACAGCAAATGCCCAAAGAAATTCAAAGCTCATGACTTGAGCACTTATGTCATTGTGAATGAACAGTCTGTTGGAAACTACATTTTTCTATAATAAGGACTGTAGTATTGCCCCAAAAAAATTTAAAAATGATTTTCTCACCCAGGTTAAAAATTGTGGGGAAAAGAAATTTTCATTTTAGAAGCCAAATTTTTGTTCCAAAGGCCCATGTTTTTTTCTGTTCTCACAAGCAACATGCCCCCAAAAAATTTTTTTAATTTATAAACTTTCAGCCACTTTTAAAATTTTTTTTGTGGGGGGGAGAAAGCCACTTAAAAAGCCACTTTTTCTGTTCCAAAGGACCATGATTATTGCGTATTCACGCAAAAACTTTGCCCCCAAAAAAATTTTTAATAAATATAAATTTCTCACCCACTTTTAAAAAATTGTGGGGGAAAAAGAAATCCCATTAAAAGCCACATTTCTGTTCCAAAGGAAACCATAATTATGTTGTATCTCACAGAAAACATGCCCTCAAAACCAATTGAAAAATGAAAAAAAACTTCTAAAGTTAAAGTGAGAAAAATTAGAATAGGGTTTGTTGTCTTTAACCCTTTGCGGGTTTTTTAAACAGTCTCCCCCACAAAAAAACCACCCAAAAATGGAAACCTTTTTGGGAAAAAAATTAAAAATTGCAGTATGAAATAAATAAATTTTTAAAAAAAAGTTTTTAAAGGGGACCTTTTCTTTTTGGGAAGAGGAATGTGAAAAAGCCCGGAACTAATGGGTTTTGACCTGGGGAAATTTTGGGGCCAAAACCCATCATCAGGATCCATGCCAAATTTATCTTGATGAAAGTCAAAACGACCCCATTTTTTCTGTAAAAACCCGGTATGCGTTTGTCTGTAAGGGAACCCCTCCCAGCTGTGCTGAAGGCCCGCCGATATGACGCTGGCCCCTGGGCGGGACAACACCTCTATGGCGTGGGAGCGACCCCGGGCCATTCGCCCTTTTTTTGGGTTCCCCAAAGGATTTATTTTGGTCCGGAACACATAAAAAAAACATCGGTGTTGAGATGCAGAAAGTGTTTCCCATGATTTAAGCTGGTCTCTGTGTTTTTGTATGTGTGCCCTGTTGCTGCGTTGGTTTAGGTGGTAAATAAAGATTCCAGAGGTCAACCCAATTTGGCTTCTGGGCCCCCTTGCCTGCTGAGCTGCTGCCGCCCACAGTACTTGGCACTCTACTGCTGTCACGTCGTTTAGGGTTTTTCCCCCGTGACATTTGGGGAAAGTTTAAAACAAGGGCCCCAAATAGATGTCCCAGTTTTATCAAACAGCAAGGGTTTTCCAAATTTTCCCGCATTTTTTTCTCTCTATTTGGGGGGGGTGGGAAAAGGGAAAATTTTGAGTTTTGTTTTTTTTTTACGGGGATTCAGGAGGGGGGGCCATCCAGTAAAATGTTGTTCATTTTTTATGGGCCTTTAAAGGAGGATCCTGTTGGAGGGGGTTGGAAAATCCCCAAAACTCATGTGAGAGATGGAGCCTTTATTTCCCAAAACCTTTTGGGTCGAGGAGGGCAATTTGCAAACTGATTCCCTTTCCCCATTTTTCTCCCCCGCCCCCAAAAATTTGCGCCAACCTCTTTCCAAAAATCAGGGAGTTTGGGGAAGTCGGTGTCTAGGAAACCTCTCCCCCCTCCTCCCCTTTTCCCCGCCAAACTTCAAAAACAAACCTGATTGGTGATGTTTCACCCCGAAGGGCTGATGCGCCACCTTGCCTTGCCCGGGGCCCCCAACCACTGGGCCCAATTTAAGAACCCATGGGAAAATTTTGGAAAATGTCGGGCCCTTGGGGGATTTGACGGGGAGAAAAGGCTCCCGTGCCCCATCTGTGTCTGTTCCTCCTCTGTCCCCCGGGGGGGCCCTGTTGTTTCGAGTGCCCAACGACGTTCCAAAAACTAAATCACCACAATGCTCATGTGAAAGGGGCATTGTCCCACTGACCATTTTGGTGGTTTCTCAAACTGGCAGGATGGTGCGAGCTCTTTCACCTGCCTCCATCTCGGTGGCTAAACCCCCGAGGTCCGCACCGCTGCTTGTGGGCCCATGGTCTTTTCGTACTGCGTAAGGGCATTGCGTGCTGCCACAGCCCGGGGAGCATTGGAGGGGAATTCCCCGCGTGTTGCCACGTCAACAATAGGGTTTTGACGGGGGGCCGAGCAAAGTTTGCAACGCAGCCGGGCGGGACGAAGCGGGGGGCGAAGGGGGGAAGTGCGAACTTAGATTTCAACCCTTCTTCAGAGGCAGTCAAACCCCGGTTAGTTTAAAAATTTTTCTGGCCCAAAAGGGTTTTATGCATTTTCCAGGCAAGGGGATGTGCTCCGCCTACCGATCTTAAGAGCGGCCAGAGATTTTGCCGTTATCGCACACCCCCTTGCCTGCAAAAGGTTCTTGTACCCAGCCAGCTTTTCGGTCTCGTTCGGGGAGCCTCCAAGCCCCTGAATTTGTGTGGGACGGTCTCCAAGACAGATTAAATTTTCAACACGGCAGGGTTTTCTTGGGACGTGGATCCCCACAGGGCCCCTTAGGGAAAGAACCCTGCACCACCCTGGGGTTTTTTGAAGGCGTGGCCGACCTGAGAGCCACGTCACCCCCAGAGACATCACCCACTCCCCTGAGCTGGGCACAGGTTAGTGGCCTTGGCCCCTGTTAAAGTCCATGTGTCGGTGGTCAGATGGACTTTTCCGGGGACAGATCAGACAATGTGCTTGAAATTTTTGATGACAGTGGTGGGCCCGGGAGGGCGGTTTTTTTTTGGGAAAGAAATGCCCGTTGGGATTTGGTTTTGGTTAAAGTGTTTCTTATCTCCAAACCTGAAAGACGATGGCTGACTTTCTAGACTGGCCGCTGACGGCGTGCAGGTCATCAAAATGGGGGAGAGGAAGGGGGAGGGTGGGTCCGGGTGCTGTGGTACTCGGGCGAGGTGGAGGCTGAAGCGGGGCTGATCCCTGATCATGACTTGAGAGACATGGCAGCTGGGGAAAACATTTGGGTGGTGGCGGAGGAGGAGGAGGAGGAGGAGGCGGAGACAGAGGTGTGTCAGTGTTGGAGGCCCGGTGTCGGTCTGGCCTTTTTTGGCAAGTGTTGCCTCCTTTTAAAACTCATGCATTCGCTGCATGTGACTAGACATTTTTAGTGGTGGTTAACCAACCTAAGGTTCTTGCCTCTACTTATGCGTTTTCGGCATAGGCGGCATATGACTTTGCTGGGTGAATAAGATTCTTGCTAAATGAAGGCCCCGGGCTGAGAGGTCCTGGACCTTTTTGACGGCGATAAGCGAGGAGGGGGGTGTTTGCGCTGACCGTGGCTGGCGGAATCATATCAGCGGGACTTCTGCGACCGCCCTCCCCCTTTTTGAGGTGGAACCGTACTGTCACTACCCCATCGTTTCCCCCTCGTCCAGTGATGAAGCGCTCGCAAGCAAATTCTGCTGAAAAGGGCCATGTTGGATCCGCAATGTCGTCATCATCATCATCAAACAGGTGACTTCGTCATCCTGACATTCTGCAAACCAGGAGCTGCGGTACAAGCAAGAGGGACTGCAAAGCGTTGCGACGCCCGGGGATTTTGCCGATTGACCCGGGTTCCTTCTCCTCCTTGATGGCTTTAGTAACTGGGCGTCAGAGAGAGAAAATCATCCTCTTTGGCCTCTTGATTTTTTAACATGCCTTCTGACCCCAACCGCATTTTGTCATCAAAGAGGTCTTCAGAAAATGGATTATCCACAGTTGTGGGTACACGAGTTGACATTTGGGCTGCTTCATGTTGGACGGATGCTTTATGATGCTGATGACGACATTTTGGGGCCCTGACTGGGGAGGACGAGGAGGTAAGACTGCGGGATGCGGGTTGCATTAACCATAAAGGGACGATTGGCGATGCTGTTCTTACTGAATTCACAGGGCCCCTGCCCCAGCGATGCGGGCCCCTGACGGCCCTGCATGACGATCCTGGCATGCTGTTGTCGCCGCCTGGAAGGGCATTCCTCTTCCCTCTCCCCTCCTGTCCTACCCCCCTCTTTGTCGCTTACACCTGAATTTCGCCCCACTTCAAAATAAAAAATTTTGAGAAGGTAGGGAAAGATTTTTTGGAAAGTTCTTTTTAAAAGACGGCAATCACACTATTTCAAATCCTCAAATCAAAAAAAAATTGTGGTTTCAAATTTAACTGAAAAGTGATCTATCAAAAAAGCTTGACTACCAAAAGTAAAAAAAAACCCGTCGAAATGTTACGGATTTTAAAAGGTTTTTTTGGGCACCTTTCAATTCCCCTTGGTGACTAAAAAATTGCTGTATTAAATTAACTCAAAGTAGATTATAAACAAAGCGGGCCTGCGAAAAAGTGAAAAAAACACGTATTGTATGTATTGGGATAAAAAAGGATTTTTTGGCACCTATAATTCCCCTGTGGTGACTAAAAAAATTGCTGTATTAAAATTTAAAATGCAAGTAGTTTATCAACAAAGCGGGCCCTGCCCCAAAGTAAAAAAAAACACATATTTTAAATGTATTGGAAAAAAAAAGGTATTTTGGCCTTTCAATTAAACCCGTGGGCTACAAAATAGCTTTATTCCATTTAAGTGCAAGGTGCCTCAATGAACAAAGCTGTAGTCCCCAAAAAGGAAAAAACACATATCTGAAATGTATTGGGGATAAAAAAGGAAATTTTTTTGGCCCCTATAAATTTCACCTGTGGGATACAAAATTTGTGTATTACATTTAAGGCAAGGTCCCTCAAGAACAAAGTGTATGCGAAAAAAGTAAAAAAAACAGTACGTAATGTATTGGATAAAAAAAGGATTTTTTGGCACCTATCAATTCCCCCTGGGGTGACTCAAAATTGCTGTATTAAAATTTAACTGAAAAGTAGCTCTATCAACAAGCTGGCCTCGCCAAAGTGAAAAAACACTATCTGAAATTATTGGAAAATAAAAGGTATTTTTTGGCACTACAATTCACCTGTGGTAACTACACAATTGCTGGATTAAATTTCACTGAAAGGGGGCTCTATCAAAAAAATTTGGACTGGGAAAAAGTGAAAGAAACAGTACTGTAATGTATTCAGAAAAAAAAAAAAGGGTTTTTTTGGACCTATCAATTCACCTTGGGGGTGACTAAAAAATTGCTGTATTCACATTTAAGTGCAAGGGCCTCAATGAACAAGCTTAGTGCGCAAAAGTAAAAAAAACAGTATCTGTAATGTATTCGGATAATAAAAGGATTTTGGGGCCCCTTTTTCAATTCACCTGTGGTGAAAAAAAATTGGCTGTTTTTTCACATTTAAAAGTGCAAGGTTCCTCAATGAACAAAGCTGTAGTGCCCCAAATTTTAAAAAACACGACTGTAATTATTGGATAATAAAAGGTTTTTTGGCACCTTTCAATTCACCTGTGGGACTACAAATTGCTGTATCACATTTAAGTGAAAGGGTGCCTCAATAAACAAAGTTAGGCGCAAAAGTAAAAAACAGTATCTGAAATGTATTGGATAAAAAAAAGGGTTTTTTTTGGCCCCTTAAATTTACCTGTGGTGACTAAAAAAATTGCTGTTTTCACATTTAAGGAAAGGTGCCTAAATAACAAAGCTGTAGTGGCAAAAGTAAAAAAAACACGTACTGTAATGATTCGGATAATAAAAGGTTTTTTTTGGGACCATCAACCCTTTCTGATAAAAAAATTGTGGTTTTAAATTTAACTGCAAGGGGCTTATCAAAAAGCTGGATGGGAAATTAAAAAAGAAACCTATCTGAAATGTATATGATAATAAAAGTGGAGTTTTGCACTAACACAGAGACTGCATTACTAAAAAAGATGTGTTCCTAAAATAAGTTCAGGTTTCCCAATATAGAAATATTTCAATAGAAAAAGTAATAATAAAGATATTCAGTGCAATGTCTACTCAAGTTTTGGGTAAACTTACCCAGTATTTTTATAGAGCTTGTCTGTTTTCCCCGCGGCCTCCCCCTCCCCCCCTGCTCCCCCCCGTGCTTTACAGGGGAGATGCTTTTTTTAAAATTCCTACCTAACTACATAAAATTTTCCAAATCTCGATCAAACTAAGTTGAAAAGGATCACAGCTAACAGTGAGCTTTCTCTGTGAAGAAATAGAAAAAATTTCGCTGAGCTTTTGGCACGGGCAGAGGCACGTTACTGTTGAGACGCTAGAGACATGTTCATGAACAGAAGGGGCTGTTCTATTTTTAAAAGGGTCATTCGATTTTTCCACCCAATCGAACCTAACACCCCAGTCATGACGCGCACAAACATCTCACCCTGTTCTTTTCTGAAAGGATTTGCGGGGCCGCCAAATGACGGGAAGCGCGAAAATGGTGCGAATTTTAATAATATGCACAGATTTTAACCAAAATTTTTGCGATCTAAAAATTTCGATCAACATAAAAACGGCGTTTTTCAACTTTGTCGATAATAATCGCTCAACATAGTCGCCATTCCTCCATGGCCAATTTGATGGCCAAGATCCCGACCCCCAATGGCAAAATTCCGTTCCCCCGGTGAAAGGTTTGGAGAAAAACCCCACACTGAGAGTTTTTGCCTTTGGGGCCTTTCGTGTGGGGACTGCCCCTCCCCCCACGGAAGAGGCATCCCCCTCC
Organism: Phyllomedusa bahiana; assembly: GCA_025379985.1. Lineage (NCBI taxonomy): Eukaryota > Metazoa > Chordata > Amphibia > Anura > Hylidae > Phyllomedusa > Phyllomedusa bahiana. The sequence goes on along the minus strand of JAODAL010020240.1, from coordinate 17,956 downwards.
ATAGAGAAGGGTTTCTCGGATCTGGCGGACTAAGACAGCCCCAAAGGGAGAAGGGACTAGTTCGCAAAGCCTTTAGCCTCCGGAGCCCAGCATCTGGGATTCCTCTTCCTGGTGGGGGACCACAATGGGAGCCACAAGTGGAGAAGTGGGAATGAATTCCCCCGGTAAAAATTTGGCAAACCCCAAAACGCTGATCCCCCCAAAAGACCAAAGGGACGGGGCCAAACAAAAACGCGGAGTTTTGCCGGGTCCATCTGCAGACCCTTAGCCGAGATAATACCCCGGGAAAGGTAAGCTTGTCTTGTGAAAAAACATTTCTCCCGCTTGGGTACAGTCGGTTGTTACGCAAATTTTTGAACTGGGGCCCCCTGTGTCCGATGGTCTGGAGATCAGGGGAGAAATAGGTGTATCCGATACCTATGATGAGGTGTTCAATAGATCCCGAAACATCATTGAGAATTCTTGGAAACAGTGGAGCGTTGCATAGCCCCAAAAGGGGATACGAGATATTCGAAATGTCCCTCTTGGGTATTAAAAACGTTTTCCCCTTGTCCCCCTTTTGAATTTTGAGGTTTAGGCTCCACGAGGTCCCAATTTTGGAGAACACCTCACCCCCCCGAGGGGATCAAAAAGTTCCCGATCAGTGGGAAACGGGTAGCGATTTTTCACGGTGATTTTTTTTAGACCCCCATTCAATACACGGACGGAGGGAAAAATCCTTTTTTTGCACGAAGAGAACCCAGCTCATGGGGGGGGGATTTGGAATAAATCCTTTCTGCAGGTTCCTTTATATAGGCCGAAAGGCGAGTCTCCGGCATGGCGCGGATAGACCCTTCCCGGGGGGGGCTGGTCCCCGGGAGGAGGTCAATTGGGGGTATAAGGGCCCATGTGGCGGCAGCGTTCGCCTGCTTTTCAGAGATAGTCCCCAAAATCCGGTACTCATGGAGGGTTTCAGCGGCTTGGGGGGAACTGGGAGAAGTGGGAGGGCCCCAAAAGATCGGGGAAGCACGAGGCAGAAATGGAACGAGATCCTTTTCCTTTTGTAAGCCCTAACGGGGGTCAGGCCGGGTTATGTAATGGATGAGGCACAAAAAAGCTCCCCCCTGATGAGGAAAAAAGCAGAGGCTTCTCCAGATAGAACTGGCAAGGGTAGGGTTTCCAAGGAGGCGGAGAAAATCTGGGTGACCCCCGGGGTCCAGAAAGGCTGAAAAGTCCGGGGCGTAGGCCTGCATCAGGGGGTCACCTCCCCTGGCATCATTAAATGTGGAGAGGGGAATCAGCACCTAGGGTCGCCTCTCCCCGGCCAGGGCGCGGTTTCCCCCACCTTGGGGGCTTTGCGGACAGCTTTTGCGGAAATGATCCCGGGTGGCGCAGTAGAGGCATAAAATTCTTGCCCGACGCGGTCAACTCTTGATCGTAATGGGCCTGTCCACCTGCAGGGTTCCGCATCGGGGGTTAGGGGGCGGAAAAGGAACATGGAATACGGGCCCGGGGAACAGCCGGGGGGGTGCAGATCTCTTTTTTGATGAGCTCTTCCTGCCTGTCAGCGAACCTTACTCGAGTGAGTGGCCAGGTGGATTAATCGTCAGGGAGGACGGGGGTTTTGTGCAAAACGTCTTTTATTGCGGGGAAACCCTTTTTGAAAGTGGCGCAAAGAGCGGCGTCATTCCAAGCCATTCTGAAGCCGGAATTGAACCCGATAGTCTCCCACAAAGGGGAAAGCCTGTCGAAGGCTCGGAGCGGGTTTCAGGAGGATGCACGCGCTGGTTCCCCGAAGACTGCGAAATTCGCGGGGGAAGTCGTAGCCGTGGTCAAGGGTCTTCCTGTCCCCGGGGGGGGGGGGGGGGGGTTCGCCCAAAACCGAGCCTTTCCCGGGTGGCAGACTCCCACGAAGGCCCCTTTTTGACTTAAAGAGGGGGAATTGATCTCTCACTTAAAAGATTTAGCACTGGGTAATTAAAACCCCTACAAAGTTTGGGGGCCCTCAAATTTGGAGGGCGAGGGGGCCGAAGCTTGGGTCCCCTGGTAAAGGAACAGTGGGTGTAGACGGGCCCAGACAGAGGAAGACTGTTGCTGGGGTTCAAGGACTGACGCATATGCAGAGAGAGGCCAATTGCTGTGCCTGTTGTCGATCTGTTGCGATTGTTGGGCAACAATAGTCTGAATCCCGATGCCTTTGGAGGGACCCTTTGGGGGGATACATGGCTATCTTTTTTGAAGGTGGGGTAGTGGGTCCTTGGACCCCCCAATCGATGGTATAAGCCCGCCAGGGAAACGGAATTAAGTAGGTCCTGGTTTTCCAGAGCCCCCCCACAAAGCGGGTTGGCTTGCTGCGGCGGGGGTCTACCGGTCACTACCCCCGACATGACTTGTTTCGGGGGGGCAGCCGAGTGTAGCGTGGGACGATTCGTTGAGGTGTAGACGTAGTGGGGATAGGCGGCAAGGGGGGCAGGGAGCAAGATTTGTGGTAATAAACTAGCAAGAAGGTAGGGGAGGCGGAAGGCCCCGAGTCGAGAAAATTTGGCAAGGGGCAGGAACACGGCAGGACTAGTACAGGATAACGTTTTTCTAGGGGACGAGGCAACAAAGATCCAGCAGGGAAGTGACGTGGACAATACATTATCCAAAACACCGGGGCCTGTCCCCTTTTAAAATTTTCCCTGAACGAGCGGGGCGCGCCTTCCGGCCGGGGGAAGGCAGGATGGGGCGTGGGAAAGGAAGCGGATGGAATGGGGGCGCCGTGAACCCTAGTCCCTCATCGGCGCCCCCTCCCGCCCGGGGGGGTGGAATGGGGGGAAAGGGTGTGCCCGCGACCAGCAGGGCGGGACACGGCGCCACCCAGTACAATAATTCACTAGTTATGGCTGATGTTTAAAGGGGTATTCTCACCAGGCTGTTTCACAGAGCCTGTTCTTCACAGCCAGCTTCAGGTTCTTACTTCCTGCTCAGGGAATGGGCAGTTCTACAGCTTCAGGTTCCCATTTACTGTTCAGGCTGTGGATGGTTCTACAGCTTCACACTCCCACTTCCGGTTCAGGCTGTAGGTAGTTCTACAGCTTCAGGCTCCCACTTCCTGTTCAGTCTCTGGCTACAGACCTCTCAAGAGTTAAAGGGGATGTATCGCTTCCTTAGTTCGGCTGATTCACACTGCTCTCAGCTTCTCAACTCTGGAAATGCAGGGGCATTTCTTCCCCTCCCAGCTGGGTGACATCATCCCCCCCTTCACTGTGCATGCTGGCTCCCGAGATTCCCCCTCCCCTCTCTGAGTCTACATGTCACTGTGTCTTTCCCAATCAGTCTTATTTTGTAAGAGCTGTATACATACCACAGGCTGCATTCAATCTAGACTGAGCACTCCTCCTCTCACAGCTGGAGATGTGTTACAGCTCTATGAACAGCACAGATCTCGCTTCTATGCAGGAGAGTTAGGCACCGGGACAAAACTGTTATGTTTTCTCATTGTAGAATCTGTTGCAGTCTGTTTCTGCTGGGTATGGAGAGAGAAAATGCTACGGCCCCTAACGCTGAGTCAGGCAGGGATCGACACAAATTGTGCTGTTTCTTGATTGTGTAATCCCTTCAGTGTAATTCTGTTTCTTCTGGCTGAATAAAGTGAAAATGTGACGGTCCCTTACTCTGAGTGAGAGACACAGCTCCGTGAATATGACCGGCGGCTGTACAGAATGTAAATGAGCTCTCAGCTAGTGAAATGCAAGGAGGAGGGATCTGGAGGGATCCGACCAGGACTGGATATCAGTAAACAAAAACAAAAGATAAGGAAAACTGTGAATACAAGACAGCTTTGCTAATGACATCTAATTGCAAAGTTGCTTGTTTTCACTGTCCCCTTATTCTGAAGACCATTTAATGAAATGATAAAACCCCTTTAAAGATTGTCCGTAAGAAAGATAAACAAGTTCCTGGGCTGCTGTTCAGAGATGGCAGAGAGTTACCTGACCATCCCTGCCAGGACTGTTGAAGCAGAGAGAGGTGGTTGGTACCCTAGGGAAGGTTGTGTAAACAGGCAGGAGATAAAACTGCTTTAGCTTTGAAATGAAGCAAAATCAGTACAGAAATGTATTAGAAAATAGTCTTTTTTAACCTTTGACTACATGTTTAATGCTGATCAGTATGATGAGACTACCTCTTTAACTTCTATTTTTTCAGTGAATTAGCTTGGCTACATTAGGAACAGCTATGATGCATTGTCTATTGGAGTCTATGTTTAACAACACTGGTGGAGTCAAAACTACAACAGAAGTAATAGCGCATTCAATCATCAGTCACAAAGCAGTAATTATGCAAAGCATGTATTGATTAAAAAACTAGATAGACTCACTTTTAGATGATTAAGTAGATGGACAGCAAGGTGAATGATGGCTGGAATCTAGTTGGCGGTGACACAAGTGAGCTCAATCTGGAAGCAGGAAAATAACCAATGATAACGGACTTTAAGATTTAACTGTCCCTTAATCTTCCCCTAAACCTGTCCCTAACATCTGACCCTAACTCCAAAACCCTTCTGACCCTATTTAATTCCTAAAATTAACCTAAAAGATATCCCTAAACCACAAAGTTTCCTGACACAGAAAGCAGTTCTAGGACCTGGAAATTCCTTAGGCAGAGATAAACAAAAAAAACATAAAAACACAAAAACTGAGATTCTCAAGGACTACAGCAAACTCCAAAGTCAAGGCTAGGCTAGACAAGAAGCAACCTAGAACTGAATGCAAACAGCTAGAAGATTAATAAATAAACTCTGAGGACAGAACAATTTTACAGAATAAGCACTATAATCAACACCAGTTTATCTAACTCGGCAAGCACTTAAAAGAAGTTAGGAATTGTCCAATCCTTTAAAACAAGCTCAAAAATGTATTACCCCATCAGTAGACCTGTCCTGAAAGTTGTTTGAGGTGATTGAAAAGCAACTGTCTCACAACAGATCTAATGTAAAGAAGCGGACAAGATTTCATAATTCCTTGCCATTGCTGGTCTGAAATCTACCTCATATCTCCAGTTTTACACTGCAGCTCTGTCTTTTCAGATTTGCAGCAGTCATTTCAGGTTTCCTTCCAAACAGAGATTGATATTAAATGGGCATTCTGGGTGTTAGGAAAGCTCATTGGTCCATCTGAATCGGCAGGCAGGATCGTAATCGAGGAAAGGCAGAAGATCAGGGCAGGTGGCAATGCAGAACTGGCAGATAAACAGGTAGTAAGGTCTGGTACACGGAATCACAAGAATAGTGAAAACTCTCACTCCAACAACCTCTAAACACCACCAATAATCTGGCAGGATGAGGAGGTGGTGGATACAATTACCAGCGCTCTTGCCCTTTAAATTTCACAGAATCACTGCTCACATGCCCTAGGGAGCGGGGACGTATGTCTCGGCACACAGCAGAGAAGCAGGAGCGAGGAGAGGTAAGGAAGTAACGGCGGAGAGCCGGGGACATGGGGCATGTCCCGCCTGCCGGCATGCAAAGACCGTGGCGAGACTTGTGTGGCACCTAGTAAAGTTTTGATGCATATCTAAAAAGCCATTGATCTTCTTCTGGCCTCTTCAGCCTTCACAACAATATGCCTGACTAGATCTTAGGGGACTCCGATAACAGTACTTTCAAGCATTGGGCATGTGCTGGCATTTTCGCTTGCGTTCCATATACCTCATTACACTTCCGGTTCTACGACACTTCAGGTCCTGCACACATGTGTTCTGGATATTCCATTCTTAGCATTTGGTAAGTATATATATATCTAATGCAGGCTTTCCTCATCAGGCTTTTCTCATCATGGGAGTTATCATTAGCCGCTGACCACTACCTATGTAGTGTATCATTTTTGTCTTCTCTTATTGCTGCTGATGGTGAAATGCGTCAGGCATTATTATTGGACATTATAATGGAAATTGCTATTTCCCTACTTTGTGCTATTGCTTTACTTGTTGGGCATAACCATCATTGCTTAACTTGTTTGGCATTAGTATCTGGTGTTACTATTTTCCTATCATATGCTGTTGCACCGTATGTTGGTAATATTTGGGCTTTATTCTATTTAGCCCTCTATACTTGATTTATGAATGCTTCAGGTGACATACTTTGTCCCTAGTGGTATAACAGGGTTCAGCCATCGGTTGAGTGGGAGCGTCCTTTTTGGGGCGGTTCCTCTACATGCTAGTTAGGGACACTTCAGGGACAGAATCCCCTTTTTTGCCAGAATCGGTCATTTGTTTTGTCCCTGGATGTATACGCTAATATGTCCCCGTAGTTGGTTTTGATATTGCTATATATCATCTGCTATGTACTGTGTTTACCTAGTTTTAGAATATTTTTGATTAAATGTTGCATTTTAGCTCCACTATACAGTATTTATATGCAGTGATATATATACAAGCTTTGGCAGACTCGTCTTAACGACCCCCTCAAAAATCTATGATTTGTGAAAACTGGTGAGAATCACATTACAAAGTAATTTAGAACATCATATATGGCTTCAATGTGCCTCCTTGCTGGATCATCCTGATGGGATATCCAATTGCCTCAAATATGGCTCACCAAAAATTGACGCCTGGCATGGACTTTGGTCTTGTCAGTACACTCAGAAATTCTGGCCTGAGTTTCTTGTCTATGTTTAGACCCTGTGAAGCATTGACTTTAGACAACCTAATCCTTTTTCACTGCCCTAGGCCATGCCTGGAGGATTGCAGGATTGCACGCAACCCCACCAGGATCACCCCAGCTGTGGTCTGCCAGGCACCATCCACATTGAATTCCTAGTTTTGAAAAGATGTATAGTTCAAGCCTGTCTCTAACACTCAGTTCCTTGTATATCACATATAAGAGAAAATATTATACTATCTTCGTGATTTTAGATTGAAGCAGAAAAGCATAAATAATCGCGTACCAAGGCATTTTTCAAAAGGTGGAAGACTTTCATCTCTACTGACTCCTCTAGGGAAGAGATAGTGTAACTGATGAGAAGTTTTTGCTTTACAGCGTGGTATTGCCATGAGAACATTAGGGGCATCTCAGGGCCTCTTAAAATCGAAATGCATAAGGGGTGTCTGTTGGCCATCTTCAATGCTTTTTAGGAATACTGCATGGGACAACGGGAGGTTCAGATACACTGGTTGCACTATTTAGTCTGGCTGTATGGGGTCCATGGGGATCTAGACAGACTCATATGTACCGTAAGGAGCGAGAACAGTCACATGTTTTCTAGGAGCACACATTGAAGTTTGCTTCTTTTCTTTGTTATTATGGTTTTAGTGGATGTATTTTTAGGGAACCAATTATAGCTGTGAAGCAATATTTGTTTAATTGAACTGCTTTGTTTAATGGTATGTGTAGATTTCACCCCAGCTCTGTCTTCAATAATTACCGCGTTTTTTTGTGTAGCCATTAATCCCAGTTATTCCCCTTGAAGTGTTTTCTCTGTGCTGGGCCATTTGTAATTCCAACCATTTACGACACCTGGGTTCACTGGTGATATCAATGAACTCCACATAGCACAGTATGAGTTAGAACGCTCAGGTAAATTTTGACCATCAGTCTGTTTGCCGTCTATAGAAGTGCTATATTTGGAAGTGATAGATTTGAAAGTGATGTCATCTGCAGAAATATGACAGAAATGGGACAGAAGTGGGCAGAAGGGGGTCAGGAGGAACGGCTCTTGTGTGAGTAGCTGGTCTTCTTTTAAAATACACCTTACTCACCAAGCTGACTATTGCTATTTACCTTGTAGCCATCTGCCTCCTACCCTACCACCCAGTCTTGCCCCCAGAGAATCTTATCCATATCAGCTCCTCTCTCCTTCCCTCACCTATTTATACATCCCACACACTATTTTCCCTTTTTAACTACCCCAAACCACCTGCTTGCATAGCACTGCACAAAGGCCACTTATACATCACTGAACCATCTACTGTCACTTTTCTTTCTCCTGCTTCTCGCTGCAGGTGATAACTCTCCTAACCCCGGCCTACCCTCCTTTACTGCTCATCCTACCTCCTCTTCAGCATCCTATAGAAACCTGGCTAACCTGCTTGTATGTCTTCTCTTACATAGTTACATAATTTGTCAGGCCATTTTGCTAAAGTGTTGATCCAGAGGAAGGCAGAACCCCCCATGAGGTAGAACACAATTTCCTCATGTTAAGGGAAAAAATCCTTCCTGACTCCAATTCTGGCAATCGGAATACAAACCCTGGATCACGATCCCTCTCCAGATCCTAGTCACTATAAACTGTTTTATATATTATCCACGCTCCAGAAATGCATCCAAGCCCTTTCTTGACCTCTGTAGGATTCTCACCATGACAATCTTCCTCTGGCAGAGATTCCACAGTCTCACGCACTAACAGTAAAGAATCCCTTCTATGTTTATTGTAGAAACTTTCAATCTTAAGACATAGAGGACACCTCCTTTGTTCTTGATACTGTCCTGGTATAAAATAAATCTTGAGAGGATCTCTATATTGACCTTTGGATGTTTTAAACATATTTTATTATGTCCCCCGAAGGCCGCTTGTCTCTAAACATAAAATAAAATTACTAACTCTTTGTTTTTGATCACTGAGGCCCAGTTTGCTTACCCACTTTGAAACCATTTATTCCCCCAGTATCAATGCATTCTCATTTTACTTACGCAATCTTTTATGTGGCACAGTATCAAATGCCTTTAGAAAAAACTAGATAAATTTGCCATCCCGTGCCGCACCCCCGATCCAGTCCTAAAACTAACTCCTTTTAGAAGCTGAGATTAGTCTGATAAGACCGATCGTCCATAACCCCATCTGGACGGCGTAAAACCATGTACTTTTCAGTGAGATAATCCAGATACAGCATCTCTTAGAAAACCTTCAAACATTTTACCCACACAGAGTTAAGCTTACCAGCCTATAGTTTCCAGGATCACATTTTGAACCCCTTTTTGAATATAGGCAACACAATTCCTATGCGCCAATCCTTTGGTACATAACCCGTTATTATACAGTCCAATAAATATTAAGAATAGGCGGCCTATCAATCACATTACTTAACTCCCCTTAGGACATGTGGGTGAATACCAGTGATTGTCTATTTAAGCTTCAGAAGGCGCAGCTGCACTCTTCCTGGTTTAGACAAGAAACATTTAAGTTGGAATTTACCTCCTCCCTTTGCTTATCAACAGGAAAGTCATCCTCCTCGGTAAATACAGTGGAGAAGAAATTTTTTAATAGGTTTGCTTTTTTCTCATTGCCCTCTATAGTCTCTCCCTCAATCCTTTTTTAAAGGGCCAACATTTTCTTTTTTAATCTTTTTATTATTTATAGAGTTACAAAATATGTTGGTGTTACTTTTACTTTCTATGGCAATACGTCTTGCTGTCTCCAGCTTTGCTGCCTTAATAATTTTTTTTACATATTTTACTTTTTTCCCTATTGCCCCTTTTAAGTTTGCGTTGTGGGACTCCTAATCTGTCTGTAACAAACTCACTGCTGTTCATGACCTGTTCCACTCCTCAAAACCTGACCGATCTCACAGAAACGTAGACTCCCAGCATTCAGACACCACTTCTCTTGCTGCCTTTTGGGTTTTTTATTTTACTTATAGAGGCCTACACCCACACCCCCCCGACCGCCTGAACGAACAAGGCAGGGTGAAGAAGTCGGCGTACTTCTCTCTCCACACTGCACCCTCTAGGTCATTCCTCCACACCATTTCTCACTTTCCCCTCCTTTGAGGTCCACACCCTCAGACTTTTTCAGTCGTTCTCTCTCAGAGTGGTGGTTGTGTACAGATCCCCCGGCTCACCCCGCCAGTTTCTGGATCATTTTGCGGCATGGCTCCCTCACTTCTTCCTCTCTACTGAAATACTCACTTTCATCATGGGTTCAAATTCGCCACTGATGACCCCATTTCGCCTTCTGCCTCTCAGTTTCTTTCACTTACATCTTCCCCTTGCCTCTCGCAATTTGGGCAGATTCCCCCACCCAAGGATGGGCACTCATGATCTGTCTTCTGTCATCTTTCCTCAATTTCTAACCTTACCAATTCTCCTTATGCACTCAATGATCATAACTTTATCTCCTTCACTATCACTAAATCTCAACTTTCTCTGGACACACCTGCCTGTCACAAATTCAGAAACCTCCACTCCACCAACACTCAGGAACTCACAGACACCATACAGTCCTCACTGCCCCCAATATCCTCTGTCTCCCGCCCTGACCTGGCTGTCAAACAATACAATGAAACTCTCGCAACCACCCTGGACATGTTGGCACCACTCACACACCACACCACCAGAGTCAGACGCCCGCAGCCTTGGCATACGCCTCAGACTCGCCATCTGCAGCGATGCTCCAGGTGTGCAGAGCATCTGTGGAAAAAGTCAAAGCTACCTGTAGACTTTCTCCGCTATAAATTCATGCTCAGGACTTACCACTCTGCTCTTCCACTGCGCCACACAAAATATTTTCATACTCTCTCATCTCAACACTACACAACAACCCAAAAGGCCTTTTTGACACTTTCCACTCCCTCCTCAGGTCAAAAGCTCAGGCCCCGGTCACTGACCTCTGTGCTGAAGGCCTGGCCACTCACTTCAAAGACAAAATCGACAATATCCGGCAAAACAACTCATCTCAATCCCCAAGTAATACCCATCCTATACCTCCCTGCACGTACTCTTGTAATTCACATCCTTTCCCTCCCAATACATCCTCTAGCAATACCCATCCTGTCCCTCCCTGCACATCCTCTAGAAATAACCATCCTGTCCCTCCCTGCACATCCTCTAGAAATAACCATCCTGTACCTCCCCGCACATCCTCTAGTAATACCTATCCTATTCCTCCCCGCACATCCTCTAGTAATACCCATCCTATCCCTCCCCGCACATCCTCTAGTCTGCTCTCAGCCCTTGACCCGGCGACAGAGGAAGACATATCCAGGCTTCTCTTGTCTGCTCGACCCAGCACCTGCTCTAGTGCCCCATTCCCTCCCACCTTGTCCAGTCCCATTTCTCCAGCTGTCCTCTCTTACCTTACTGCAATCTGTAACCTCTCTCTCTCCACTGGGATCTTCCTTTAAACACACTGTTATAACCCCTTTATTGAAAAAGCCCACTCTAGACCCGTGCTACGCTGCCAACTACCGACCAGTCTCTAACCTGCCCTTCATTTATAAACTCCTGGAACGCTTGGTATACTCTTGGCTAATCCACTATCTCTCTGCTAAGTCTCTTGTCGACCCTCTACAACCAGGTTTCCGCACTTTACACTCCACAGAGACTGCTTTAGCTAAAGTTTCTAATTATCTCCTCACTCCTCTTCTGGATCTTTCTGCAGCATTTGATACTGTAGATCACCATCTTCTCCTGAGCTTAGCGTCATTGGTCTCAAAGGTCTCCAGGACACCGCTCTCTCTTGGTTCTCATCCTACCTCTCTGACCTCTCCTTCAGTTTCTCATTTGCCTCTCCTCTCCTTTTTGCTGTTGGGGTTCCACAGGGATCGGTTCTTGGTCCTCTCCTCTTTTCTATCTACACAGCCCCTATTGGACAAACCATCAGCAGATAGTACCATCCAGTACCATCTCTACGCTGATGACACTCAATCACACATGACTTTCCATGACATCACTCCTGCCCTGCTACAAGACACCAGTGACTGTCTGTCCGCTGTCTCTGAAATTATGTCCTCCCTGTATCTTAAACTAAACCTCACTAAAACTAAACCTCTTTCATCCCACCATCTACTAACCGATTCCCCTCTGCTATTTCTGTCTCAGTGTGTGGCACCACCATAACTCCTAGGCAGCAGGCCTGCTATCTTGAGGTTATGCTAGATTCTGATCGGTCCTTCACCCCTATATCCCATCCCTTGCCCGCTCCTGTCACCTGCATCTCAAGAACATCTCCAGAATCTGTCCTTTTGTTACTGTGGAAACAACTCAAACTGTCATCGTTGCTCTTATTCTTTCTCGTCTTAACTAATGTAACTCCCTGCTTTTCAGTCTCCCTGTCTATAAGTGCTCCCCTCCCCAATCTGTCCTGAATGCAGCAGCCAGGCTCATCTTTATGACCAGCCGCTATACTGATGCCTCTACCCTGTGTCAGTCACTGCACTGGTTGCCCATTCAGTACAAGATACAGCAATTAAAACTAATCACTATCACCCATAAAGCTCTTCATAGTGCTGCAGCAACCGCCTAACAAATCTCCTTCCCTCAATCACTGTCCTACCACCCTACCACAACCCTGTCCTCTCCAAATGCTGCACCCTCTACAATCTATCTCCTCCCTCATCTCTGTCTACCACCCTATCCAGTCTCTCCACAGCACTGCACCTCCCTAAATCTCCTCCCTTATCTCTGTCTACCACCCTACCAGGTCTCTCCACAGTGCTACACCCCCTACATCTCCTCCCTCATCTGTCTACGACCCTACCTTCTCTCTCCACAGTGCAGCACCCCCTACATCTCCTCCCTCATCTCTGTCTCCCACCCTACCTGGTCTCTCCACAGGGCTGCACCTCCCTCATCTCTGTCTACCACCCTACCCGGTCTCTCCACAGTGCAGCACCCTCCTACATCTCCTCCCTCCTCTCTGTCTACCATCATACCCGCTCTCTCCACAGTGCTGCACCCCCTACATCTCCTCCCTCCTCTCTGTCTACCACCCTATCCGGTCTCTCCACAGTGCTACACCCCCTACATCTCCTCCCTCATCTCTGTCTCCCACCACCTGGTCTCTCCACAGGGCTGCACCCCCCTACATCTCCTCCCTCATCTCTGTCTACCACCCTACCTGCTCTCTCCAAAGTGCTGCACCTCCTACATCTCCTCCTTCATATTTGTCTACCACCATACCCGGTTTCTCCACAGTGCTGCACCCCCCTACATCTCCTCCCTCAACTCTGTCTACCACCCTACCCCTGTCCCTCTCCACATTGCTGCACCCACCTACATCACCCCCTCATCCTCTGTCACCACCCTACCTCTCTCACAACGTGGCAGCACCCCCTACATCTCCTCCCTCACAATATTTGTCTACCACCGACTACCCCGGTCCTCTCACAGTGCTGCACCCCCCTACATCTCCTCCCTCATCTCTGTCTACCACCCTACCCCATCTCTCCACAGTGCTGCACCCACCTACATCTCCTCCCTCATCTCTGTCTACCACCCTACCTTCTCTCTCCACAGTGCAGCACCCGATACATCTCCTCCCCTCATTTTCTGTCCTACCACTCCTACTTGTCTCTCCACAGTGCTGCATCACCCCTACATCTCCTCCCTCATCTCTGCTACCACCCTACATGGTTCCTGCTCCTACAGTGCTGCAAACCCCCTACATCTTCCTCCCTCCATCTCTGTCTACCACCCTACCTGGTTCTCCTCCACAGTGCTGCACCCCCTTAATCTCCTCCCTCATCTCTGTTTACCACCCTACCTGCTCTGTCCACAGTGCTGCACCCCCTACATCTCCTACCTCATCTCTGTCTACCACCCTACCTGCTCTCTCCAAAGTGCTGCACCCTCTAAATCTCCTCCCTCATTTCTGTCTACCACCCTACTTGTCTCTCCACAGTGCTGCACCCCCTACATCCTCCCTCCCTCATCCCCTGTCAACCACCCTACCCGGTCCTCTCCACAGTGCTGCACCCCCTACATCTCCTCCCTCTCTGTTTACCACCCTACCTGCTCTGTCCTCACAGTGCTAGCAACCCCCTACATCACCTCTCCTCATACCTCAGTCTACCACCCAACCTGGTTCTATTCAACAGTGCAATTGCAACCCCTACAACTCCTCCCACCATCTCTGTTTAACCACCCCCTATCCTGCTCTCTCCACAGTGCTGCACCCCCTACATCTCCTCCCTCATCTCTGTCTACCACCCTACCTGCTCTCTCCAAAGTGCTGCACCCTCTAAATCTCCTCCCTCATTTCTGTCTACCACCCTACTGGTCTCTCCACAGTGCTATACCCCCTACATCTCCTCCCTCATCTCTGTCTACCACCCTACCCGGTCTCTCCACAGTGCTGCACCCCCTACATCTCCTCCCTCATCTCTGTCTACCACCCTACCCGCTCTGTCCACAGTGCTGCACCCCCTACATCTCCTCCCTCATCCCTGTCTACCACCCTACCCAGTCTCTACAGTGCTGCACCCCATACTTCCCCTCCCTAATCTCTGTCTACCACCCTACCTGGTCTCTCCACAGTGCTGCATCCCCCTACATCTCCTCCCTCATCTCTGTCTACCACCCTACTAAGTCTCTTCACAGCGCTGCACCCCCTACATCCCTCCCTCATCTCTGTCTACCACCCTACCCGCTCTCTCCACAGTGCTGCACCCCCTACATCTCCTCCCTTATCTCTGTCTTACCACCCTACCCCGTCTCTTCACAGCGCTGCACCCCCTACATCCCTCCCTCATCTCTGTCTACCACCCTACCCGCTCTCTCCCAGTGGCTGCACTTCCTACATCTCCTCCCTTATCTCTGTCTTACCACCCATACCCGTCCTCACAGTGCTGCACCCCCCTACATCTCGTACCTCATCTCTGTCTACCACCCTACCCGCTCTCTCCACAGTGCTGTACCCTCTACATCTCCTCCCTCATCTCTGTCTACCATCCTACCTGCTCTCTCCACAGTGTTACACCCTCCATATCTTCTCCCTCATCTCTGTCTACCACCATGCCCGCTCTCTCCACAGTGCTGCACCCCCTACATCTCCTCCCTCATCTCTGTCTACCACCCTACCTGCTCTCTCCACAGTGCTGCACCCTCTACATCTCCTCCCTCATATCTGTCTACCACCCTACCTGCTCTCTCCACATGCTAACACCCTCATACTACTCCTCATCTCTGTGTACCATCATGCCTCGCCCCTCTCCCCAACAGTGCTGCACACCCCTACATCTCCTCCCTCATCCTCTGGTCTACCAATTCTAACCCAGTCCTCTCCACAGTGCTGCACCCCCTACATCCCTCACTCAATTCTATCTACCACCCTACCCGGTCTTCTCCACAGTGCTTCCACCCCTCTACATTCCTCCCTCATCTCTATCTACCCAACCCCTACCCGGTCTCTGCACGAGCTGCACCCCCTACATCTCCACCCTCATCTCTACAACACACCCTACCCCGGTCTCTGCACAGTGCTGCACTCCCCTACATCTCCCCCATCTCTAGATCCCACCCTACCCGGTCTCTGCACATGCTGCAACCCCTTACATTCATCTCCCTCCTAAATCACTGTCTACCCACCCTTCCTGCACTCTCCACAGAAATGCACTCCCTACATCTCCTCCCTCATCCCGCTTTTCTACCACCCCACCTGCTTCTCTTTCCTTCGCCGGCAGATGATCTCAGATTACACTCATCAATCATCCGAACCTCCCATGCCCGTCTCCAAGATTTCACACGTGCTGCACCAATTCTCTGGAACATCCTACCACGCACCATCAGGCACAATCCTAACCCTCATAGTATTAAGCGTGCCCTGAAAATACATCTCAGTCTGGCCTACCAAGATCCCTAATTCCTAACCCCCACCTGCTATCACACACACATCTGTCACTCCCTACACTAGGGCACCCACAGGCACTGATCTATATATAAGGGTAATGTTGTGGTGGCAGGTTCACCCAATTTTTATGTAAACCACCTCATATTTATGAAACATGCTGGACCATTGTAAAAACCACACTTCCTCACACCCATCCCTCTCATCCGTTACACCTAATAGACTGTTAAGCTCTCGCGACCAGGGCCCTCACACCTTGTGTCTCATTGGTAAGTAGCTTTCATTGTGTATTGTCTGTCTATTGTCTGTACTTAGACCCTCTACATTGTAAAGTGCTGCGGAATTTGTTTTATAAAGATTCTTATTATCTCCAACACAGAACCTTACGATAGACCCGGATCTTGTACCTACCCCTGGTCTTTCCTCTCAGCTCTTACAGGAATGCACTTCATAATATGCAAACATGTAGTAGTTGGTATTATTGCAATGTTTTTGGTGCTTTCCTTATACCGTACAGTCTATGGATACCTTTGTCATATGACATTTCCTCAATGCAATTGCTGTTTTCTGAAAAAATCCAGTAAAATGTTGTTTTCTCTTTATGTGGCGCCCGATACAGTCGTCTTCAAGGTTGTGATCTAAGTGGCCATGTGACTTGTATATTCCTTGTCTCACCCCTTGATTAAACTGAAGTAGTCACCCTGCAGCCCTCTCCCATTACTTGTTCATTACCTTCATCTGGTAGGACTTATCCTGTAGCTGGGGGAGTCCACTCCTCATCCTCTTCAGATTTCATATGATTGTGAGAGAATGAATTCTAAATTGTGTAAGATTTATCCAATGTTAGATTGAGGAAATTCTCTTGTTTCATCTTTCTCAGCTTTTTGGTAAGAATAGTAACATGAATGGTATATCACTATATATTGATATGGAGCATGGCGGTATAACCTGGGGATCTCCTGTATATAGTGATATGGAGCATGCTGGTATAACCTGGGTATCACTGTATATAGTGATATGGAGCATGCTGGTATTACCTGGAGATCTCCTGTATATAGTGATATGGAGCATGCGGGGTATTACCGGGGGATTCCGTATATAGTGAAAGGAGCATGCTGGTATAACCGGGGGTTCTCCTGTATATAGTGATAGGGAAAAGGATGCTGGTATTACCGGGGGGTTTCTCCTGTATTTTGTGAATGGAGCATCCCGGGTAAAAAAACCCTGGGGATCCCCGGGTATATTTGATTGGAGCATGCAGGTATAACCGGGGATCTCCGTATATGTGATATGGAGAAATGCGGTTTAAAAACGGGGATCTCCTGTTTTATATTGATATGGAGTATGCTAGTAAAACCCTAGGCCCCTTATATATGATATGGAGCATGCTGGAAAAACCGGGGGAAATCCCCTGAAATAGTGAAATGGAACAGGGCCTGGTAAAAAACCTGGGGATTTCCTGCATATAGTGATTTTGGAGCATGCGGGTTTAAAACCCTGGGGATCTCCTGAAATTAGGGGTTTATGGAGCAGTTGTATTCCCTTTGGGGATCCCCCTTATATAGTATAGGGAAACAGGGAGGTAAAAACCTGGGGATCTCCGAAATAGTGATATGGAGCATGCTGGTTTTCCCCCCTGGGGATCTCCTGAAATAAAAGGGATATGGAGCATGGGGTAAAACCCGGGGGAAATCCCCTGTATAAAAGTGAAATGGACATGTTTGTATTACCGGGGGTTTCCTGTATATAGTGATAGGGAAGCACCGGGTATAACCTGGGGATTCCTGTTATAGTGATATGGGGGCATCCGGGAAAAAAAAAAACCTGGGGACTCCTGTATATAGGGGAAAAAGGGGGAGCTTTCCCTGGCATAACCGGGGCCTCTCCTGTATATATGAAAGGGAAGCATCCCTGGTAAAACCCTTTGGGATCTCCGTTATAGTGTATGGGGAAAGGGGGGGTTATAACCGGGGGAAAAAATCCCCCGTATATATGATATAGCATCCTGGTATTTTCCTGGGGATTCCTGTATATAGTGATAGGGAGAATGCTGGTTAACCTGGGCCTTCCTGAAATATAGTGATAGGGGAGCATTTTGGGGTAAAAAACCTGGGGATCTCCTGTATATAGTGAAAATGGAGCATGCTGGTAAAAACCGGGGATCTCCTGTATATAGTGAAAATGGACATGCTTTTTAAAACCCTGGGTCTCCCCCTTTGAAATTAGTGATATGGAGCATGCTGGTAAAACCTGGGGATCTCCTGAATTTAGTGATATGGAGCATGTGGTAAAACCGGGGGGAACTCCTGTTATATGAAATGGAGCATCTGGTATAACCGGGGCGGCTCCTTATATAGTGATTGGAGAAAGGCTGTATAAACCGGGGCATCTCCTTTTATATAGTGATATGGAGCATGTTTGGTAAAACCCTTTGGGCA